>OMKR01028116.1:1540-16116 GCA_900302355.1 Cyttopsis rosea | reverse complement strand
AGTGGTACGTTCCGTCCTTCTGGCCGAAGCCGCTCCCGGGGACCAGACAGATCCCGGTCTCCTCCAGCATCCTCATGCAGTAGAACATGTCTGGAGCCTGACCGTGCTCCTAAAATAGACAGAGAGAGAATAAGACGTGAAACGTGAAAGGCTTTGGACCTGGAGAACCGGTGCAGGTTAAGTCTTTTGAAAGGCCGTGAACCATTAAAACATCAGAATGAAACTGCGCTGCGGCTTTGACCGTGTTCAGATCCGTCCTCCATATGGATCCAGATCGCCTCCAAGACGGATTCTGACATCTGACATCAACACGTAAACATTCGGTGTCTCCAGTGACAACTTGTGATCCGATTTCACTTCCTCTTTTAATTTGCATACAACTGTCCTGCTGCCTTTCCTGTAAGACAACTTAAAGGACCGCTGACATTTTCAGCATTAAAATGGCCAAAACAACACCCTGATTGATGGCCCTGCTCTCACTTTCAGTTTAAATGACAACTACTTTTACTGACACTTTAAAAAAAGTGTTATCTTCTACCCTTGGACTGTCTTTTCCGTTGCCACTTTTCTTATCTGGACGTTCCGACTCCACAACACTCTAGTCAGAAACCTTCAAACGAGTTGTGGAACGTCTTTACAGACAGTTTCACCTTTAAAAAAAAAGTTTTTTTATCGATTTTAATTGCATGATCCAATTCCCCAAATTAGATCATGTCTATGATCCAATTTGGGGCTCCCACTAATACAGATGAACGTGTCCGGCATCAAGCAATTCCTGGTTGTACTACTTATTTACTTACTGGATATTGCCAAATCTTTCATGTAAACTTTAAGGTCCATTTTCTGGTTTATTCATACATGGATGAGCTCACAACGCTCGGCACGACCAAGGGTTGTACTGGACGGTCGTCGCGAGAGCTTCAAGAGGACATCGAGCCGGCTCGCATGAAGATCAAGCCGAGCGAGTCCAGAAGCATCTCCACCGTCACGGGGAAGCTGTCAGACCAACGCTTTCACATCGACGATGAGATGATTCTCATCGATCATTCTCCGAGTCTCCGAGAAGCCTGTGAAGAGCCTCGGTCGGTGGCACGACGCATCCCTCAAAGATGCAGAGCAAGTAGATCGGCTCAGGAAGGATGCCGTCGGTGGCCTGGAGAGCATAGACGGAACCACACTCCCTGGAAAGTTGAAGCTCTGGTGTGTGATTTGGGCTCATTCCACACCTCATGGCCGCCAACCCTAGAGGAAGTTCCAATCTCGAAGATGGAAAAGCTGAAGAGACTGATCAGCTCATACGCAAGGAAGCGGCCTGGTCTTCCCAGGTGCCTCAGCAGCATAGGGCTCTACGTCGAAGGAGTGCTAGAACTACCCATTTCCAGTGTGCACAAAAAAAAGTGCGCCAAAAGTAAGATTGGAGATGATGCTAACAGAGTCCGGTGATCCATTTGTAGCCCAAGCTGCGCCCACCCTGGCTACTGGGAGGAAATGGACCCCATCAGAAGGACAGAGGGACATCGTGGGCCGAGCGCAGCAAGGGAGGAGTGGTCTTGGCCTTGGGGCCAGCACACCAGCCTAGAACAAGGCTACTCTGCCTCAGAGACGCAGGCTCGTGGTGCAGGACATACGTCGGCAGGAGGAGGCAGCAAGGTGTGCCAAGGCACCGACAGACTTGCTTGTGTAAAGACTCCAACCCACGAGTCTACCTGTGCCAGTCCACAGAGAGAGGACACAGAGGACACGCCGTCTCAGCTAAGCACACATTATCTTCCCTCGCACGCTATTCAATCATAATACACCGTGCGCTTTCAGTATATTCCGGTTGTTCACCGCAAGCGCACGTGTCATTCCTTTCCCAGGGGACCTCGCAACCTTGCCTACCTGCGCCCGCTTCGGAAAGGATCTTGCTGCCGCCACCGCCTTCTCCACGGGACTGTGGGACTGCCAGTCTGCGGTCAACAAGGCCGAATTCATTCCTGCCTTCGCCACCCCCTCCGCACACAGCGGCCCCTTCTGCCTCTCCCCCGCTCGACTGGACGAGGAGCGGGGACAGGTTTGCTAACCGCGGAGAAGTGGAAATCCACTCCTCCCCCTCTGCAATAATACCTCGTTTGAATACCATGCAATAACTATCACTGATCCTGTTAAATGTACATTGTCGTTATCTCTCGTGCATCAGGTCGACTGGGGAGCTTCGTGGAGGAACCGGACATGCTGCCGTCATCCATCCCAGAGGACGGCTCGTGATCATGGGCGACCTCAACATCCACCGCTGGACGCTCCGCTGCCGTCCTCGTTCGACCTGAACCTCCTCCGCACCAGCGACGCGCAAAGCGGGCAACCAACCGGACCTCATCTTAACACGCAACTGTTTCACTGATGACCAACCCTCTTGTCACCACGTTACACACTTCAGATCACATTTTTATTTATTCAGTTCTCACTCTCTCTGCCTCCATGTCCAACTCAGTCAGTCCGCCCCCCGAACACCTTTTCTCACTTGATGTTATTAACGCCACTCCCCTCTCCTCCAGACCAGCGTGAGAAGCACCCTCCGACCCCTGGCTGTCTGTAAATTTGGCAATATACAAGAAATCAAATTCTTGTATATTGCAATTTTTTTTCTAGGGTCTAGTTAATTCTTAGGTTTGTTGCATATTGCAAATTTTTTTTCAGTTTTTATTCTAAAGCACTTTATGACATTATTATAGCCTATTTTTTGATGTGAGCTTTTGTAACTCCACAATGTCGCTTCGGGGATGAATAAAGTATCTATATTGTTGTATATTGTATCTACATTGTTTTTGTTTTTACTGCACTAGCGCCACGTCATTCTCCAAAAACAGAAAATAAATGTAGGATGTCAAAACTGACCGCGGCCTCCTGGATGGCCTTGTCGGGGATGCTGATGCGAGGGAAGGAGTACATGGCTCCCTGCACGGGGTTACAGCTAAGGCCCGGCACCGTGTTGAGAATCTGCTCCGTCAGCTTGGCCTTCTCTGCCAGCGCGCTCAGCGTGGCCGTGCGCTCCTGGTCGTGGGAACGAGAGAGAGAGAGAGCGAGAGCGAAGGGAAGAAAGAAGAGAAAGATAATCGGAAAGGCATGGTAAGTATATAGGTAATAGGCTTAGCCTTGCTGGGAACGCACTGGAACTGGAAAGAAGAGACGGCATTAAGAGCTTCTAATTGATTTGACACTGATCTAAGTGAATAAACAGCGATGTGAAGAGTTTAGCCAAGACCCTTAGAGGCAGCGGGACGCAGATCAAGTCTTTAAACCTTGATGAAGTTGTTGTAGGAGGGTTCTCCGGGCTGCGGGGAGTTGACCACCAGGTCCATCAGCGCCTGGCCGGGGACGGGGGGACACAGACGCACCGACACCAGCTTGGCGAGCTGCGCCTTCACCTCCACGTCCATGTTGATGATCTCCATGTAGCCGCCGCGGAAACCACATCTGGAAGGAGAGGGACACGGTTAGGAGGAGACCAAGTCCGACCCAAGAGTGTCAAGGGATTCGATTAGATGGAACTTGATACCCTATAGTTTAGTCCCTATTCACTTTATGGTCCCCAAAGTGTGACTGCAGGAAAGCATGAATAAAGAAAGTTTTAGTATATGTCACTGTCGATTCTTCCATATAGGAGAAACCAAAGGGACTATTGGATGATTGATTTATGAAAGGCCAAGTTATTTGGAAGCTAATAAAATACATTTTGGGGCCTAAAACATGCATGCTTTCATTTTGGGATGCCCATCATTTAGACCTCACTTTTAACTCCAATAATTTTCTCACTTCACACTCAAGTGCAGGCTGTCATAAGAGCCATTAAAGGTACTATATGTAGTATTATTACATGTATTAATCGCTTTGTCTTGCCAATGTGTGAACGGATTGTAACGTAACTTAAACTACGAGACCTTACCCGACTTTCTCGGTCGCCTGTAACAAACAGCCTGTGGACTGATTTCTATGAAAAGAAGTCGGGCCGGTTTTTCAGGAAAATCCAAAGTTTAACCACGCTCCCGAGGGCCCCGCCTCTCTCCAAAATGCCTCTGGACACGATTGGATAGACCTGCGACCACTCAGAGCAACGAAGCGTGTGACGTAGCGCTGATCGACACATGCAAGCTGGGCGGTGCTTGGTTCTGGCTCGTCCGTTTTCAAGCAGGAAAAAATGACGGCTGGTCACTGGAATTTTGAGTCATATTTGATCGGCGCTGCCTAGTTTGACAGTTTGATCCGAGTTTCTGCTCGAGCATGAGCAGGATGCTGGCTGCAGTTCACTTAACGGCCACCGGTGTCATTAAAAACAAGGATATTATGAAAACTACATATAGTACCTTTAAGTATAAAGAAAACAAAAAAAATACTAATACTAAATACAAATATTGATTCAGTGTAGTTTCTTATGTGTCATGATTTGAATTGATCAACCATGAAGCCACGACATAAACCCAGCATGGATTTAAGGACTTACTCTCCCATGTAGCACTTGGAGGTGGAGTGGAAGGACACCAGCTCCACGGTGTCCGAGTACTCGGGCCCCATCTCGAACAGAACCTTCTTGAAGGAGTGGAACTCGCAGCCCTCGCCGTACACGTTGTCCTGGTAGACCTGGCAGACGGATCAGCGCGGCAAGGAATAAATTAAGCAAGGAATCTAAGCGAGTAAAGAAGCAGCGGACGGTGAGCGGCGTTCTACCTCGTCGGCCATCAGGAAGAGACGCTCCTCTGCGGCGAACCGGATCACGTCCTCGATGCATTCTCTGCTCTGGACCTGACCTGAGGAGGGAAAGGGTCATCACGGAGGGAAAGCTCTGTCGCCGGTGTGGCGCAGTGATGGGTGCAGTTGGGTCCTGTGCTGCCATCTGCTGGACGTATTCGTTTTGAGAAAACTGCCACGGTGGCAAAATGGTTTTGAGTGATCACAATTGAATGCTGATCAATCAATAATTTTGGATTGCTATTGATATCGTGGCATCTTTCATGAGGGACCGTAACAATTTTCATTATCAGCATACCGTACTTCCTCAACTAGTGACACCAGGCTTTTTATTGGAAGCATATCATATTTTAGTATGGATTTTAAATCTAACGCAGAACACACAACTTCTTGCTTTGGAGAGCGAGAGCGGGTCATTTGCCCCAAGAAGCGATCAGCACCGCAGCAGCAGGAAACACAGAAAATTAAATACATCTGCAATAAAAAGTTTTATTTGCTTTGATTGGAGAAAAGACCGCTCTGGTCGGAGCTCCGAAGCTGTTCCGGTGCAGAGAGATCAGAGTTTTTGTCTGTCTTTGTTCGCGTCGACCACGCTTCCGGCCTTTATTAGAGGCCTGTTTTTTTTTGACTACCAGTTTATACTTGAGGAAATACGGTAACTATATTGTGTACATATAATATTTCTATTTTCAGCCAACTTCTTATTTCTTTCTTGACGTGCACTGATTTTTTCAGCTGTAACGCCTGAATTTTCCCACAGGATCTTATTTTATTTCACCTTTCTTCTCAACCTTAAGACGTAAAGACGATGTAATAAATACTTTGAACTCAGATCTTTTACTGCAGTAAGGGCACATATACCCTAACAGAAATATAGTAGAGTAAAAAGTACAGATATGTGCTTTGAAATGTAATGGAGAGAAAGTCTCTGAAACTGAATATACTGAAGTAAATACAGATACATGAAAACAGATTGAAATGAAAACAGTAAAACAACAACAAAAAAAATAGAAGATGGTGCTTGAGTACCGGTGGGGTTTCCGGGGTTAATGATGCAGAGGGCGCGGGGGGTGCAGTACTGCCGGGCCTCCTCTAGGGCGCGCTGCAACTCGCTGATGTCCAGGCTCCAGTTCTTCTCCTCGTTCAGGTAGTAGTTGATCTGCACGGCGCCCAGCTCGGCCAGCGCGGCCGAGTACAGCGGGTACTGCGGGATGGAAATCATGACGCCCGAGCGGCCCTCGTCCTCGCCGCACACCAGCAGCTTCAGCATGGTCTGAGCGTTACAAATAAAATTATATTAAATCACACAGAGGGAGACGTTTCTTCCACTTCCTCTCAGGGGAGGAAGTCCATTTTGAATAAGAAACCGTATCTAGTGCACCGCTCACGTGGTTCCAAATGCAAAGTTGTGTCGCCATGGAGACACTTCTAATAAGTGCTGATGCAGTGGAACGGGAATAAGAATTGGAAATGGGTGGATGGATGGATATTTTTAAGAGTTCAATATGGATTTGTAGAAGATAATGAGATAATATTTGACTTTACAATGTGCTTTTCCCACTTTAGTTACTTGATCAGAATCAGAATGAGTTTATTCCGCCAGGTGCATTTTACATGTACGAGGCATTTGTCATGGTGAGGATTGGTGAGTTTCTTCAGACTATTAGCTTTAAAGGTACAATATGCAACTTTTCCGCATTAAGATTTCTAAAAACGACGAGGCCCATGTTATATATTTTGTTGAGTTGTGTACTTTACATGATCCCAAATGTTTCCAACAATTTTCAAACCCAGAGAAATCAGTCATTTTAACGTTGGTAACGGAGCGTTTCATTAGCTCGCCTGTCATGGCGTCTATCCCCTTCACCTCCTCTACTGCTAGAACTTCCGGGGCAACACCGGATGTTACGTCAGAGGACGTGACGTAACTTTTTTTTTTTCAAAACGCTTTTTCGACTCCACTATTGTTTGTATTGCTCTACTATTACTCTAACTATTGTTTGACGGAGCACGATTATTTATCGCCGTTTGCAGCGCGTTCCGTTGCAGAAGCAGTTCCCGTAAAGCGCACACGTGACAAATGAAGACTACAACTCCCATGATCCCACGCCACTTCTGACGTCGTCCGACTCCATCTTTTTTGTCATTGTTTTGATTGAGAGGCCCCTAGCAGTGGAAATTACATATTGTACCTTTAAAAAAAGATGGACAGTGAGAGAAAATTCAGATAAATATGTGCATCTTATTTAAATGCTTTCTATATTGTGCGCAACTTCAGACTGTTAAGCTTTTTCTAACCGATAAACACATTCTGAATCCGATTCTTCTATTCATATCCTAATGCTTCTGTCTTGGCCAAGTCCCTCTTGTCAATGGGACTACTTATCCAAACTGCGAGTTCCTGGTTAAAGCAAAGTTAATCGACAGCAGGAATAAGTATAACAGAGGTGGGTTTCGTACCACGATGCCGTCGCTGGCCCCCGTGGTGAGGAAGACGTTGTCTGGGTCGCAGGGAACGCCGCCGTCCCGCCGCTCGATGTAGCGCGCCACGTCCTGCAGCACGCAGTCGATGCCCTGACTGGCGCTGTACGAGCCTGCGGGACAGGACCAGAGAAAGTTAGAATAAAAATAAAAAGTTCAAATGGGTTTGTATTTCAAAGAGAATTATGTAATTAACAATAACTTCACAAAACTTTGACGAGAAAAGGTACTGTACATAACCATGGGCGTCCACAGGCAGGGCTCTGGTATCACATAGTTCAGTGGTATTCAAACTGTGCGGCGCGCTGCCCTAGTGGAATGCACAGGAATTGCAGGGGGGGGTGGGCGCCAGAAAATGAAAGATAAAAAAAGAAAGTAGGCCCAATATATAATTAAATTCCATTTCTTTCAGCCCTGTTGGCAGGGTGAATAGGCAATATAAGCCACAAATGGATGGTTTACATATGGCATTTTTTATTTGTCCTTTTTTGGAGGAGGAGGGGCGGGGGGGATCAAGTCCTAGGGAGGGGGCCTCGGTTTGAACACCACTGACATAGTTGTGGCTTTACTTTGTGTTGTGAAGTTACTTTCTTTGCATGCACAACATGATAAAAATGCGAAATAAAGTAAATGAAAGTGACACACCCATGCTGCTCCCCCCGCAGGACTGCAGGATGCGGCGGGCTCGGCTTTTAGCGTCCTCTGGGAACGCGTTGTCGTTCATCAGCTCTGGATACGAACACAGCGCCAGGACCTTGAAACAACAGACAGAGAGAGAGAGGCAGTGGATGGGAGGGAGGAGGGCTTTATGGGAATTATGAGAAATGTGTTCAAATCACAGGGAATGAGGACAGTTTCATGAGAGAAGGCTCTATATTCGGGCGCTGACCTGACGGAAGAAGGTAATTGGCTGCTGTCCCATGGCGTGAGCGTCCCCAATATTGGCTTTGATGACCTCAGCGAAAGGCTTCTTCACTCCCTGGAGAGAAGAAACACATTTTTTAATAACCGTTAAAATGGACGATGTGGGAGCTGGATGGCCCCGAAAAGCAGCTCGGAAGAAGCACATGTGCAGATACAGACTTCATTCACACACCAGCTTTCCCCTGTTAACTTGTTCTGTCAGTTCTGTCACCAGATCGGCTGTTGAGACGGTGTGGAAATATGGTCCTTGGTCTCAACGGTCGTGAAAGGACGTCCACTTTAACAGAGGGTAATTCGATGACCCCATCTCTAACCTTAAACCCTCATAATTCCCTCATGAGCATGGAAAACATCCCCCCCAAAAAGGGCCTATTTAGGAAAGAAAACGCGAGAAAAAGGACTCCAGAGAAGGATGCACCAACAAAAGATTGCCAACAAAGTTTGCAACTTCACAAATTATACTCGTCCATCTCCAATTTAGTAGTAGAATACGTTTCATTCTGCATTTATGTCGACAAAGAGGCGTCGTTCGCTTCATTATAAGAACTAATTGACACCGTTTGTCACAGACTCTGAGGCTCTGCTGTAGGATCTGTAGCATAAATTTGACATGGACCGTTATTTAACAAAACAAACACTTTAAAAACAGGTCCAGTAATAGAAAATGCCTTCAACAAACACTCCAAATGTCCCAGGATTAGCATCATCTGCACTCGCCCAGAAAACTAAAGAGTTTAAACAGCGGACTATTCTCTGGAGTTGGCGTGTATGTATAACAGCTGTCTATTTCTGACCCCCCACCCCCATTTCTTTTTTTAAAAGCGACATATCTTTCAGTTTCCAATGGTTAACCATTAGACTTTCCTCAGTCCACGCTGAGTAAACTATTCAAAATTCTGTAATTAATGATATTAATAAAGAGTTTATTTTCCACTTTGATAAGTAATAGATTGCCGTCACCAAGGAGCACCTAAAAAAGCCTTCGGAGATATTTAGATTACACAAAACACTTGTTTAAATTACCATTACAAAACACTAAATAAATATTGTAATCTGAGCAGTTACTGTCCACAAGCCTCAAGTTAAAGTGAAGAAATTCACATGAATGTCTGACGTGACCATCTGGAACCAATCCACCAGGGCCTTTGGAAAAAGAGCATTTCAGGAGGACGGTTGAAGCCCTATCTGGCCATGATTGCACCATTGTCCACTCCAGTGCTGATCTGTAAGAAAACAAACGGGGGCAGAGTGCTCCGAAAACAAGCCAAGTACAGCGCTGACGCAGAGCCCTGGGGGAGTGTGTTGTCAGCCGCTCCCCCTCCACAGGCTCTTCCCTTCCGTCTCTCGATCCCAATAACACCATAAAGTCAATTCAATCCACACACCTGGTCCACAATAACAACGAAAGAGAGACATTCCGACGTAAAGGGACATTTTTTTTGATAATTATTATTATTTTAATTAACAGTGCTGCTTTATCAGTTCTGCTGTTTCTACTATTCTGGACAGTAAAGTGTTTTGGTAGTTTCCCCGATAGGTTTACCGAGCAAATATTACTTTGACGCTGAATTTTTCCAATCAATTTTAACTTCCAAATAAACCTCATTTCTTTTTTATATATTTTACTGGGGCAATTCATTTTCAGGGTCCACAGCACACATAATAAAAGACACTGGATTTTATTAGGTGACTTATTAGGAAGACTTTATTTTTCCCGTTGATAAGTTATAAGACTTTATATTATAAAGGTTTCTTGAATATTCTATTATTATATTGTATATGACATTGTGCAGCCACACAACATTTCAATATACACTCAGTGTGCACTTTGTTATGTACACCTGTACAATCCAATGTAATCTAACACACCAGCTCTGCCATTAATTCTGCTTAATCTTGCCTATAAGGTTCATGGGTATTTTTTTACGCTGTCATAGAAGAGGTTAATTCAATGATGTGTTTTAGCATCAACGTCATAGTTGGTGGTGGTGGTGTACTGATCTGCATTATATTCAGAGGTGTTTCTAACATTCTGACCTCCTCATATATGTAAATAGGGAGTAAAAAATTTTTTTTTAAACACCTCTGAATATAATGTAGTTCTGTACAACAACACATTTAACTATGACCTCAGTCGTAAACATATCACTGAATTGACACATTTCATATGTCAACAAAAACGGAACATTATAAACTTGGAAAGTAGAATATAAAAGTACATAAAACAGAACATAAAAGTAGAATTCAGGGCTGAGCTGGTGTATTGGATTATACAGGTGGACCTAATAAAGTGCACTGAGTGTATATAGTAATAATAATAATAACAATAACTCCCACTATTTGTATCTTATCGACTAAAATAACTTAACCAAACATTCTACCTATACAGACATAAAAATGTGGAGGCCAGAAAAAGCATCCTTTCCTATATCTAAATAACAATATATAACTGATTCAGTGAATGCCGCGTCCCCTGACGCACTTTGTCGGAAGTTAAAAAAAGACGCTTCTATTTATAAATTGGAGGCCGTCGATGGGTGGCGCTTTGATGTGCTCCTGGGTGCAAACTGGAGCAGCACTCCGATCGTGTCGGGCATCCCAGCAGCGCTATGGAACCCGCTCTACGCGGCCGTCCGGTGTAATGAAGGTCGGATTTTGAATTTGATTTTTCGGGCCTAATGATGCCGGTCTCTGGCCAGTGGAAACCGTCTGGAAACCTGCCATTGATCACACTAAAGATGCTTTCTCTCCAAGATGCATTCGGCAATATCCTCACAGCTAAACATGCAGCTGTCAGACCCGCTTGGATATTAATTTATATCGTCTGTGTGCGTTTAGGCTACTAAACTGGGAGCAGATCATGATTAACAGTGCTGCATGAAGAAGAAAAAAAAAAACGTGCTTACAATGAAGAAAGTTAATAGCGGTCTCATTATTCCTTAATATTATTTACAATTTTATATTGCATTGTATAACATTGAATATTTGCCCAATTTTAGTCATCGTCATTCTCATACCCCAATTACATTTAAAAAAGGTACAACTGTTCCGCATTATAATTTCTAAAAACGACTAGACCTATGTTATATATTTTTATCCCAAATGTAATTTTAATGTTGGTAACCGAGCGTTTCATTAGGTCGCCTGTCATGGCGTCTATCCCCTTTACCTCCTCTACTGCTAGAACTTCCATGGGCAACACTGGATGTTACGTCAGAGGACTTGATGTAATAAAAAAAGCCTTTTAAACATGGGTAAATATCACACCAGTCACCAACGGCTGTTTCCTTATCCAACAGATTAAGCTATTTGACAACACAGACCGAGAAACAGCCCATTAACATGGCTTACACTCAGCTTTACACAGTTCAATAGACGATACGCGACTTGAATTCTCTAAAAGGCACTTTTTAGACTGTAAAAATGCTTTCGATTCTGTAGATCAGTGGAGAAAAAAATGTGCCTGAGAGGACACGTGTGCACATACAGACTCTCAGACAGGCACCAGATGTTCGAGACAGCGGTGAGGTGCCAAGAACCAAACTGCAGGAATAAAAGCAGCTTCTTCCGTTCTGTCCAATCCAATCCAGATTGTGGGGGGAGGAAAAAAAATAAATAAAAAAGGCAATCTGAGCTCTGGCCTATGATTGGCCACCGCAGAGAGGAGTCTCTACCAATGGTACGGCCGAGGCGGAATCACACCCCTCGCTCCACGATTTCATTACAGGGGACTGGACCCTGGATAACAAAAACACCCACACAAAACCAAGCCGCCCGCTGTCCGTGAGAACCCGCTGGAATGTTTCTGCAATCACAGTGTGTGTGTGTGTGTGTGTTTTAACCCTAATTGAGGCCGGCACATAAGACGTAACGCAGTGGACCAGAAGAGGTGGAGGACGGCAAGCTCCTGCTGGAAACCAGTGAGCTCGGCGTTCACCGATAAGCTTTAGGATTTAACTAAAGAAAATGCTGCAATACTGAAGTAATGTCACCAAGCACTAAGAACGGCAATGCCGCAGTCATTTGGAAACATTAAAAAAATAAAATAAACTTGCATGAAGACAAAAAATAAATAGATTCATATAATTGTTTGATTGCTATAACATGTGCAGTTGGATGGATTTGATTTTGTAGGAACAATTTATTCAAAGCTCAAATTAAGGCACAGAGCGCATGTCGTTCATGATCTGAAATCTAGGCCAACTATTGTCCGTCCGCTTCTTATTTGAACTTGTTGACTGTCTGTCTGTCTGTCTGTGTGTAATCTGAAAAGTCTCATTCCTTTCAGGTTTGGAAAGGTATACAAGATGGTGCCATTATCATCTGGGAAAGAAGAAAAAAGAAAAGATCTTTCTACGTGTAAAATTAGAACTGGAACGAGGAAATATAAGTTTGGCCGTGTGTGTGTGTGTGTGTGTGTGTGTGTGTCTTTGCCTCTCAGACCGCGCCGAGAAAACAAAACCCATTATCGTGCCGACGTTCCCCACAGAAACCTTACACCGATTCACCTCAGAATGAAAAGCTTCTTCTCAGATACCGCTCCGGAGAGACGTGGCCCGGTCGCCACACTCGAGGCAACCGCGAGGAAGCTACTTGCCATAAGTAGGACGTTCTCCGCATGAAATGGAAGAAGAAACGAGCACCGTTCATAGTCGGCGGCGTTCTGTGGAAGCGCAGGAGACGTCTCACAATTCGGTGCGAAATTCCGAGTTCCCTTCGCGGAGGAACCAGCGATCGCTGTGAATACTCGATCTCGGGTTCACTCTGTAATCTTTAGAAACGAGGTGGACGACAAGGACTCGCTCGATAAAGATTATCGTCAGTACAGGGTTCATTCCGGCATTACAATTTTTAATTCAAGGACTTTAAAGTAATTTTTTTCTAGGCACTATTTTTTTTTTTCATTTTTCAACGCAAAATCATTTCAATGTGATCTTTATTAATTGAAAACTAATATAATCCCAGTCTCAGTCTTTTATCTATATTAGTATATCCATTATATCTAGTATTTATCTCAGTAAGCACAGGTTTTCAATTATCACACTTGTTTCAAGGACTTTTCAAGCACTTCAGTGCAAAAGGGGCCATTTTCAAGGTATTCCAATAATTACATTTCTGAGGGTGAAATTCAAGCGCTTCAAGCACCTCAAGGACCCGGTGAGAACCGGGTCAGTAAGAAAATAGATGGAAAGGACATCAGGTGCAAGCCCATTGTTCAGCCTCCATTCTGCCTTGTCAAGGGATTCTGACTTAGTCTTTCAATGGACAATTTACTCCCGTTGCCTCCGCTTGTTGGATCTATCCAACACGAGATAATAATCAACTTCATACGAAATTAAGAAGATATTTTCCACCTCAACAAAACGACTTGGGTGCCAGTGGAGTGACTCGTCCGGTTTAAAATCTCCATCGCCTCCCTGGTCCTCAGCGGCTGAGACCTGTTCCCCGGCTAATCCCTTCCTGGATAAAAACACTTGAGACACTTTACACATTGGACTCCGCTTGGTTCACTAATCCTTGGATTCCATGACTACAACACGAATGACACACCAAGAGGCCAGATATCGTGGTCGTACAGTTAAATAATGACCGACCTACAACCAGAACGCGATAACCCGGGCACCCGAGTATGACGTACAACGTACGAGTCCACCGCCATCAACATTCTGTCCGATCCCTACTCTGAATCCCTGTTGTGGAGGCAGACGACACAGTGGTGTGTTTTGTTTTAACTATCACGGCGAGGTGCAAATAGAGACGAGCCCCGACGCTCAGACTCTGGACCTTCACCTCCTGCCTGTCTGCGCTACAGAAATAAATGACCCCAAAAAAAAAAGAAAAAGAAGAAAAGAATGATTACAAGAGAAAGCTCGAGAGAGATAAAGCTTCAACGAGGTCATAAACGGCTTGTCCAGTACAACAACTAGGGACGCATTGCTTTCTGTTAAACAAATACGAGTAAACCTACCGAGTATTATTATATACAGGCCTACATGCCAATACAGAGATTTTCCAGATACAATAACAACCAATTTTGAAGACTATGTGCATGGATTCTTATTTATTCAAAATCAGATATACAAACACGGAGTATAAATACATAAAACTGTAAGGGAACTCAAATATGCAGCAATATGTTGTATCAGAGTATTTTTACAAGTACATGAACCCAGAATTGGCCCCGATATTTGTTATTAGTGTCTGTGCATCCATAATAATAATAATAATAATAATAATAGCTGCAGGCAGCAATGCACGGGGTCCAGGTTGGTCGCAGCAATTGCACCAATGTGAAAACAAGCCAAAAAACTGAAATAAAACACCAACGTACGTACTACTGAAAACCCCCCATTAAGCTCAAATAATATGTTAACTTTCACCTTTAACTGTTAACCATGTTAACTCTTGCGAACATTTCACAGCTTCACCGGGAAGGAGGTAGGGGGGGG
>OMKR01027950.1:1288-13184 GCA_900302355.1 Cyttopsis rosea | reverse complement strand
ATGACATCGTTGTACCGACATTAGCACGAACCGTTAACGCAGTCGTTAGGGGAACCGTCGCAGACTATGGTCAAGCCGTGGCAGTGTGTTTACCATGATACCCAACCACGGTGATCTCCCCGGATGAGATCAACCCTGGATAGGCTCCGTCACTATTTTCACCGAATTACCCGATTTTCGCTGCGATTGTGGAAGTAATCGTACGCAGTCGTCGGGAGAACCCCGTTCCCATTAACCGACTTCTATGGTCCGTTGCTATGAAAGTCATTTTGTGCAGTTGCCCCAGCTTCTACCATTTATGATTGTGCAACTAGTGGAATATGCCTTTATTGATGGATTAACCTAAAGGTAAATATCTCCGGTTTAGACCTCGAAATGACACTTGGCTCCAAACCCCTGTGTAACACCGCATTTCCTATGGGGTTATATTTGTGTTTTAAATTAGTTCCTAGTCATGGGTTTGAATCCGCAGGCCACAACGGTCCAGAATATGGATACGACAAATTTATATTGGAGATAAATTTGTGATTTTCTTCTCCTTTTTTTAAATTTAAAATTTTTTTTACGAAAAGGTAGTGTGAATTTGACTCTCACCGGTGGCGTTTCAACTGCCGGTGTTTACATTTCCGACTGTAAGAAAGCAGGGCCCAGTAGTCAGGGGCTTTGTTTACGCCTCGCTGATAGATCTGTGCCCTGGAAAATATCTGTTAGTGTTAGGCAAGGCTTCATACGTGATGCTGTTTTGCAACCACATGAAATGCCTTTTGTTGTCACCCGGATCTTGTTCAATGGGGGTTTATGTAGCTCAAAACAAGGTTCAGGCAGTAACCAAGCACAGTGTTAAACATACCCTAATATTCAATAACAATGTTATGATCTTTATACAGTACTGTAGATGTAGAGCACTGGGCTATAAATATCCATCACCCTTGTTGCCAGTATCCGGTGGTGTAAAGTAACAAAGTGAAAATACTTTGTTGCCGTACTTGAGTATTTTTTGGGAGTATCTGTACTTTACTGGAGTTATTGTATTTCTGTCAACTTTTACTTTTACTTAAGCTACACTTCGCCTCAGAAAATTATACTTTTAGTCCAACGCATTTCCCCTCAACATCTTTTTGTTACTCACTACCAAATAAAATCGAAGGAAATCTGGTCGCCAACGATGTTGGTGAAAGCCAGTTATCACGAGGTACATGTTGTGAATCAAGGGTCATATCGAGCAGCAAGCTGAGCATAAACAAACACTCTGGAGCCCGTGTTCAGAGTTGCCAGGTCGACGGTTTTCCTGCGGAATTGGGCTACTTTTTAAGTGTTGAAGCGGGTCGTTTTTTCTTCTTTTTTTTTCTTTTTTTTTTTTGTCCGCCGGTTGGGCGGGTGGCTGGGTTTGTCATGGAGACCTGGCAAGTGGCAACCCTGCCCGTGTTCATTTTTGTGGCATTGCCACTGAACTAACACAGGCATGTCCCAGAGAGCCACAACTAGAGCAGCGTGTTCGAGAGCGACGGCCTCCTACCGCGGTGATGCTGCACCACCTGCACCTGCACCTATTATTATCTATTATCGCTATTTTCAAATGACGTAGAATAATCGAAAATACTGTGCTTCAAAGATCCTTTCTAAAAATGACAGAAAATTCATAAGCGATTACGTTCGACCATACTGAACCACATTCTTTTATGGTGTTAACAATAAATTATTGCCTTTCCTCATCGAAGCTGTCTCACACCAGTGTAATACAAAAAAGGTTATGCATTTTTGCATCAAATTTCTGGCAGAAATGAGTGGTTTCATCATATCTTTGTAGTTCCATCATCAATTTTGGGTGCACAGTGAGTATACTGACTGCACAGGTTGTATTTGTCTGCAGAAGTCTGCAGTAGGCAAAGTTAATTCCCTTTTATCTTCTCGCCAACCAATGTATTTTCTTCATTGTCGTTGCAATATGAAAATGCACAATGTAGATGTTGAAAAGGCCTGTGATATCAGCAAAAATTACATTAACACTCACCATGCCTTCCACACTCTACATATAAACCAAATTATCCAATCAGGCAGTGCCGTTCAAACATGTCATGTAAACTAAATGGAATCACCAGAAAACGCTGGGCACTAATGCAAAATGATTTAATCAGTGGTTTGGATGAAAATGTTAAAACGGGGGAGTTGGTGCAGAAGAGGGAACTATGTCTGATGTGTGAAGCGACGTAAAATATTAAGATATAAAGAAATGACCTCCCACAACTAAGTGTTCAAAGTGTGATGAGCGATGGCAGACATGACAAAAGAAACGCTTACAAGAACAAATCTTCATAATCGCCTCAAATTCAACCGTAGACAATTGCGAGATGA
This sequence comes from Cyttopsis rosea, assembly GCA_900302355.1. Lineage (NCBI taxonomy): Eukaryota > Metazoa > Chordata > Actinopteri > Zeiformes > Parazenidae > Cyttopsis > Cyttopsis rosea. Next base: position 10,832 of record OMKR01027950.1, on the reverse strand, counting down.
ATATTTATCTGAAGGGCTCAAATGAGCAGCTTTGGCACCCCTTAGACTCAGCCAGACTTTGCACAGAGTTTTTCCTGTATGATATAATCCAGGCATCGTTTATCACATATGCAATTCAATAATTGATTTATAATGTACTGGGGATTTGTAGGGTTGTTTTTCACAGTGCCATTCACAAAGTCTATGAAATGTCAGACCCTGTGGAATCAGAACTGAACCACGTTGAATACTTTACGACCAATATTGATCAAGTTGCCTGCTGGAGATTGTGTGTAGAACATTCTGTATTAACATCCAACGTTGTTAAGAATACCCTCCACATTGACTGGTCAGTAATGACCTCAGTTACTTATTTTTACTACCATTTCACTGGTAGTACTGTATAGTGCTCACCCATTGAGCAGTGATCTTCATTTGGACGTCCCGCTGAGCCGCACGCTCATTTACCCTGAGAATTGCTGGGATAAATGTAGACTACTTTGAGCTTAAATAATTAAACTGTAAAAGATTCTATTGTTGCCTAAACCGCCAAAAGGGCTAACCGTGAGATGTAGTCAATGTAGTTTAGTCTCTGGTATACACATCTAGCTTTAGCCTGGACCTATAGACCTTCTCTGTCCATGGATTCGTCGTCAAACGTCAAATGCAGGAAGCACACAAGTTACTTGGAGCACAAGTACCATGAGTGTGATCGACCCAACACAAAGACAACAGAACACAAGAAAACATAACTTGTCCATCCAGACAAGACTAAATGATCAAAACTGATAGATGCAACCAGCCCCAGTACCAGTACCGGCTATTGCAGGTACTGACGCTGCAATTAATCCCAGGATAGAGGGGAAATTTCACAGGCTGCACATGGAATGGGTTTTAAATTAGTAAAGAACGCAAGTATATTACATTACCTGACGTTCCCTGATGATATACATGGATATTTGGACAGAGCAAGAAAGCAATTCCAGTTGTCCGGGCAAAGCACATTTTTTAGCATATCATTGAAGTGTTTCGTAGGTCATTTATTTGCCTCAGCCCTGGGCCCTGGGATGGACACGTACCCATTTTTTAAGTACGTCATTGTTAGTTTGCCACAGGCTGTCCAACACACCTTGATATCGGTTGGAGCAAAAGACTAAGGTGAATTTTTGTCAAGAAATACTCTATAGAGTGGCAATAACTACGCCGTTCCCTATGGATCCAGGCTGTTGTTAACACCCTATATAGACACCCGCCTAGTATTCAACCCTATTGGAAGAATATGTTTGCTGCACTGTTATTGTGCTTGTAATGTTTCATTTTCTATTGCTTTGCTTTTATTACTATTTACCATGAGTATGATAAAGTTAATGGTGGTAGATATAGGCCCAGACCTCAGACTTGATTGACGAGAAAAATTTGTTTGAACTTTACATTTCTGAAATCGCTGCAGAGAAGATTAAACATTTCTAAATATGTCAATGAAATTAAAGTGAAACAGTTAGGATTGTGTCCGCAGTTCACCTTTCAAAGTTCTTGTGCTGTGCAGAATTCCCAAATGTATACACCTGGCAATCATATGCCATGGTGTCAATTCAAATTAAATTATTACAATGTTATTACATTAATATGCAGTGAGAGATTAATCCTCTCTTCTGGGCCTTGGTGTTTTTATGGTTTTTGTAGGCCACGGGTGGGCAGGATGATGGTGTATACTGCAGGATGGCAGAAATTTACCAACCGGTGGAGAATTGGCTCAGTCTCTACCACGCTAGCATTATATCCACCAATTGATACAGTTTCGGGGATTTCCCTGCCCATCTAACAGAAAGGTTGGCCGCCTTCCTGTGTTTGTCTGTGCCATACACACAGAGGGATGAAACGCAGCCAATGTAATGTTTCAGCTCAATTTTCATTGTACCGATGTCAAGACCCATCTCTTGTTTCCACTAGTTGGCGCTATAAAATGAATTCAAACCGGACATATTGCGGTCAGAGGACAGTTACCATAGTTGTAAAATATGGCTGGCCTATTAAAATCTCACTTACTGTCTGCCACAAAATACTTTTGTGTGCAATTCCCACAGTTTTCAATTATATCAAGTATCATTTTAAAATGCATAGTCAGGGTGTTTGAACTTGTTTATTCAGATTATTCAAAAATGGTGGAAAATGGAATGTGAAGCATTGATCTCCACAATATTCAAGGAATCAGAGTTCAGAACACAAACATAAGTCTAGATTTTTGGAACTTCCCATATCAATGTATTCGATTTTGTAGAATGTATGTAATTTTAAAAAAATGGTAGCATTAAATTAGGTAGGTAGGTATAAATTCTAAAAATGAGAATTGCCTTGATTATTCATCTTAGATTTCTTAAATGAGTCCCTTCACTAATATGGAACTACAGCTGAGTAAAACTGGCATCAGCAAAACACTTAAATGGACTCAATTCGTCCTTACATCAAGAGGTTTTCTCAACATTTGGTATGCATGTTCAAAATAGGGGGTCTAGTAATTAGTGGTCGACCGATTAATTGGGCCGATATCTGGCATTTTGATATAATCGGCCTTGGCCGATTCCTGCGCTCACAAGGCCGATTGTAGGACCGCACGAGGGAGCGCCGGACCTGTGATTCCGGCTCGCCCACTCTCTCTCTCTCTCTCTCTCTCTCTCTCTCTCTCTCTTCCCCTCGCGCAGTCCCACAATCTCGCTTTGTTTGCGAGACGCCGTGGTCCTGTGCGCAAACCGGGATTAAAATTGATTTTGCGTGGATTAAAAACTAGAAAATGTGTCCTCGTGCACAGCGGGCTATTACAAAAAGATCGTAGCAGGATACAACAACAACAACAACATGATATCGGCCGCCGGCTGCCCTGCTCTCGACAAAACCCATTTCGGTTGACCGCTACTAGTAATCTCCACAAGTTTTGTCGCAATCGTCAAATCACAAGCTGATCGGTAATCTTAAAATGTCACAGGCTGTGCCCAGTGGAAATTTCATGACATTTTGTCACAATGCACAATTTTGCCATTTATGATGCGTTTGCACACATGCTCAACAGACTGCAGACTTGTCATAGAAGGTAGCCTATATTGAAAATTAATTTAAAACCCATGATTGTTTAGAAGGTTTTAGTGCTAGGCCCGATTGGAGGCGTTTTCTTATTGGGACACAGTTTTGAGAGTTGGATACGAGCCGTGAGCCTCCGTGTGACCCTGACTTTTGATGGGACCCAGTGGGGGTTGCAGCCATTTTGGCGCCCCAGGCGAGATCCTGACACAACGCCTTCAGGGTTTCCAGCTGGTTTTTAATGGAAAGATTATTATTAATTGTCCTCTAAATGTGACAATTCCATTATCTTTAGAATGTACTAATCAGGTTTCATGTTAAATTTCTGCAACATCTCATGTATTGACATATAATAGCACATTTTACATAATACTCAATACATGCCTTGTTGCTTTATTTAATAATTGCTTATGTAAAGGCCAAGTACAGACAAGACACTAACCCTTTTAAAATATATTTATAACAGAGATGCTCCGAACAATGCAATTTGTCCTAGCTCACTCTTTACATACATTAGTGTCTCATTCCGACCTAATTTCAGCAAATTAACATTTTGAAATAGGTTAATCATTAAATTGCCATAATTGTAACAAATTAATAGCTCTACCGGGTCGAGTTAATTGGCTTGCTAGACTAACGTTAACTATACCGCCTCTGCTCTACCACTGATGTTGGCCAGTTAAATAACCATTCAAGCCGGATCGCAAGCAAACACCGGCTATTAAGCCGCTTTTCCATCGCATGGTACCGGCTCAACTCGACTCGACTCTACTCGCCTTTTTTGGTTTCCCATCGGGCAAAAGTTGTGGATAGTACCTGGTACTTTTTTGGTATCGCCTCCGCCGAGGTTCTGAGCGAGCTGAGGCGATACCAAAAGGTGACGTCAAAACACTAGCCAAGCTACTATAGCGGCCGCAATGTTTTAAATGGCAACCTGCAAAACCACAACAAAATGAATCAAGAACACCATCCTTTCGATATCCTTCATTGTTGCTGTGTGTGTCGTGTTGAAGACGACGTCACGGCAGTTTCATGCGGCGTCGCTGTGACGACCAGCTACACTGAGGGGGTTCTATCTGCAGTGGAAACACGAAGAACCCGGTACCAAAAGCAAGTAGAGTCGAGTTGGCCAGTACCATGCGGTGGAGAAGAGGTTAGATACACGAGAAGAACTACCTGCTATGAGACCATTGATTGTTCACTTCAAAACGCAACGCATGCGTCTAAACTTGTTAAATTAATGAAGATTTTGTAGTAACTTACCCTGCTGTTGAGTCCCCTTCATCCATGGCTCCAACATGTTTTAGTTTCAGGTATTCTCTCATTACCGTGGTGCTCCCGTGCCATGCAAGCTTGGTTTTACATAGTTTGCAGCTAACACACTTTTTACTCAAATTTTATATGAAGTGCTCCCATAATATAGATGATATACAGCTTTCTCCGCCTCTGCCATGTTTCAACTGTTTTTGTTTTTTTCTTAAAGTGACGTAGCCAGCTCCGCGGCACAGCATGCAACAACATAGACCCAACGAATCGATAATGAAATTTGTTTTATAATCAAATTTGATCTTAATTCATCGATTCGTTGTTGCAGCCCTAATTGACATTGCAGATTTAAAAAGAAAGATCTTAAACTGTCCACTGTAAAACTGAGTAGGGATTGCAATACAGTCTTAATAGCGGAAATCTTTGTATTGTACATTCCGTCGTAATTTCTCTCATGTCGAAAGGCCATTGTTTTGCATCAACACTGTAGATTACTGCATCGATCGTTCACACCACATTTTATGTTCTGCATGCTACGCTTTCGACCATTTCTAGTAGGAAAAGGTGCCGCCGTGCCAGTAAAGTGAGTGCTGCAGGTAGCAGCGGCGACAGAGAAATGGAACACTTGGGGCTCACATAAGAGAATCAGGTGCGGGTGGGAGGAGGGCAGCAGGCTACACATATGTGAAGAGAGGAAGAAGATGGTTATGGCTTGACATGATGGTAAATGGCTACGGCAGCAGACTGTCTTGGTTGTGGTTTTGGATGGGCCTCTCATCCGAGCAAGGTACGGCAAGTTTCTTCCTCCCTCCGAATGTCTGGTGGTTTCATTCTGCGCCTCAGCACCCCAACCCAAGTTCAGACCTGGTAACCTTTATCCAGATATATATCCGGTTTGGGTTCATATACAGTTGAGACGCTGTTGCTGTTCACGCCTTGCTTCTGAATGCGTCTCAAAATGTGTCTTCGTTGACCACTTATGGTCGGATTTCACTTCCCCACTCCCCCCAATATGCACACAATATGCAAATAACCACGTTTTCCGTAGACCAGACCAATGCACATTTGCACTTGGCCATACAGCTAGAGAAGAGGACCACATTTTTACATGAATGAGCACCTGCTTATGTAGATCTAGTTACGTAGGTCCTTTAGGGACACGTGCATTCAGACGACTAAACATGTGGCCCCATGCCTCTGCGACCACCTCCCAATGTGTACGTCCTCAATGTGTCTTATTTAGAGTGGTCTACTTGTGATCGGATACCCAAGATGCATTTCAATGCCACGTGTGAACAGGACCCGAGACTCCGCCCCGCTGGCCAAATTTAGCAAGCTTTGGCACCATTTCCTGCCAAGGTGGCGGCAAGCGTGAAGCCAAACTCAAATCTTCAAAAAACAATGGCTGACTCAAGACACGTCACCTCTCAAATTTGCAGACACACTTTCTGTAGCTATTTTCCAAATGGTTGTAAAGTCCATAAATTTTGCCAGATTCAAATGGATTTGTGGAAAACCATATTCAGACGATATTATCGGCTAAGCCGAGCTATGGAGAAATAATGTGTCGTGGCCACATTTTCCTTAAGCCAAATTTTCTGCCATAAGTCCTGTGTGTCATCTCTTCAGTAGAGTTGATTACGTGAGCAATACTTGAGTGTCATGCTGTTAGACTTTTTTTTTATGATTACATAAAGGTGGCAGATGATTACACAAAGGTTGGCGGCAATTTAAGTAGATTGATGCTGAAAAATCAGGTCAGGATGACGTCAGATGGCGACATTATGATATAATTTGTCATAGATCTCACCCAGCCCTAGTATGCAGGTTAACAAATGTCCATGTGTAATGGTTTGAGGTTTTTGCATGCGGGGGGCAGTTGGCCTACATGTTGCACTTTGAGGTAGCGTGGTGCTGCTACATTCTCCCCAGGCCAAGGCTTTGCCTGCTGGCAGAGAGGTGAGATTTTGACAGCAGTGCTGTAAGCAGTCGAGGCGAGAGCGATTGGATGAACGACTGAAAAATCTTCAGGAAAACACATTGAAAGTCGCCGTCATAGAAAGACCTGGAAGGGAAATAAAAAGTGGAATGAGAATGCAGTAATAATGAAAGAGGTGGAAATATGGTTTCACTGAAAACCTGAAGAGGAACTGGAGATCATTTACATGTCGGTAGCTTTTTGTATCCTGCACTCTATAATACCACACTCATATTTAGGGCTGAAGCAAATTCCCTGCAGACCTGTTGCAGGAAGGGGCATTGCAAGACTAAATTACAGGAAATGTATCTGAGAAGCTGAAATGATGGGCCCCGCCATGCTGTTAACTGGGACACACCACTAGTTATTTAACATTTTTCCATGCAATTTTTAATTGGCCCCACTAAGGTACCCATTACCCGCATCGCCCAATAACCAATGCAATGTTAAACAAGGCTGTCTAACTGCATTGTTTCGGTCAGGATATTTGTCAGGTTAGGACTGCATTTGCCATCTTCCCATTTGGATTATTTCATTAACTGTGAGTAACCACTCATAGCTTTCCTAACACGACCACTAACAACTACGTTCGTCAACCAGAAGTCATTTTTACATGACATTGCTGAGGATTTTGCTGTGGATAGACAAATTATTGGGTACAATGATGTGTCGAGCCTTCCGCACCCAGTGCATATGCTATCACTGGCCCTACATGAGCCAAAATTCCAGGTAATTGGGTTGCTGGCGGATGATGTGACAATGGACAAAATGATTGTTTTAACTGGGAAAAGCAATGCAATGCACACACACACTGTGTGTGTGTGTGACAGAAAACCACCACATTAGAGTTGCATTTCCAGCACTGTATTGCGACTTTTCAACTTAACAAAATTCTGCATAGAAGAAACCACAAACCTTACAAGAATTTCATTGTCCAGAATGACCTTGTGTTGTACTGTACATTTGACAATAAAACACTTTGAACTTTGAACTTTGAACTCTTTCTATTTAAAAAGTGGAATTGAACATTCATCATGATCAATAGCTAAATATTTTTCTACAGTTCTATAAAGATAGACGGATAGTTTTGGAGTATTTCAATCTTAATATAATCAACAAATTGCAATTTGTATTTTTTGTCTTTAAATAAATATATTTTGGCTTTAATAATGACTTGCACAGCTTTAAGGTCACAATACTCAAACATGTTAATTTCAAGTTTATTTGATTAGGCCTTTATCACAGTTAGTCTCAAAGGGCTTTCTAGGCCTGCATTCAAAGGACAGTTTGACCTTTCTGTAATTGTGCAAAATAAAGGGCAACACTGTTGTAGATTGCAAATAGCAATAGTTTTGCTATTTGCCTTTTAACCTTTTAAGAAAGTCCAGTTTATATATTTCCATGTGGCTGTGGTGGTTTTCTTTATGTACAGGTCAAATTGGGCCTGGTCTCACTGGGATTGAGCAGCTTGCTTTTCTCCACTATTTTTCAGTCAATTGTTTGAGCTCCACACTACATTTTTCTTTTAAGTGAAGGATTTTTTTTTTACCTCAATTGTGGAATCGAAGAACCTTTCTCTTTAAAAACCACTTGGATGGCCTTGATCAAGAGATGTGAATGACCATGTTTTATCATAGCCAAGACCCCCAGTTGTTATGGTTGTTCCTAAATGGACATCTTTGTCTCATCGCCAGTGTCGGCTTATCTTAAGTTTAAAGCGTTAAAGCCCATTAACCTTATCCTACTTTTGCTAATCTATTTAGTACACCTTAATTTGCAGTAATCAAAGTCAAATTAACGTAATTCAAGTCTATGCCTTCTAATAGTGTGTTTTTGTTCATTTTATTTGCATTAATTGTCTCTTGTGCAGAGACATGGTATAGATGTCATTGTAGATTTCAACATATCAGTTATGAGAATGCAGCTGGTGATTATATTATACTTTCTACTATTACTTTCTTTTCATTGTGAATTTACGATGGTACAATGCTGGGTATAGTAATACATTATTAATATCACAGACTGCTCGCCTATTTGACCAATATAGGCAAGGAGGCCACATTTGCTTTTGATCATTTATTTATTGTTTTATTATTTATTATTCTTTTTTTCTATTTTATCATTGTTTATAGCTTGAGAATGCGGTGGCACCAAACACAAGGGATTTTTGACTTGCTGTAAACAGTCTAGATTTTGCCCCATTTTGAGGGATGTTAACAATTAATCGACTATCAATGAGTTGATAATAAGAATTTAATCAATAGAGGAAGTAAACTATATGTTTATTCTTGTAAATACTGTATGACTATGCGCAAACCAGCTCAGAATCTTGCCTCAAACTTCTCCATTTTGAAATGAAATTAAGAGAAACGCCCCTCGCGTCAAGTCACAAAATCTTGGGAGGTGCGCAACCTTGTGCCGTGACGTCGTAGGTCCCCACCCCCTGGTGACGTAATTGGTTATCAATTAATCTACGATTGTTTGGTAAGGTTAACAGCTATCGATTAAGGAAACAAATTTGCATCCCTACCTGCATTAGTAGCATATTCTGAACTTCCAAGTGACTGATCTAAGATAGTCAAAGTAGTAACGGTAAAAACATCTACATTAGAATCCGTTTATTCCGCAGTGCGTTTTCATTTATGAGGAATTTGTCGTGGTAAGGATTGATCTGGGTTCTGTACAGACAATTTGCATAAAAAAGCTTAACAATCTGAAATAAATGTAAATAAAATAGCCAAATATACAGAAATAGCCCAAAATTCAGAACAGAAATAGCCAATATATATAGAGAATATACAAAGTTCAATTCTATGCGTAGGATAAATTATCAGTATCGGCATGTAAGGTATATATTATTACGATGTACTTACTAAACACTTTTGTATTAAGCAATATAATAGCTGTCACACTACAAGCAGATTTGGAATTGAGGTTCTTTTTGCACACGCTTTCATTACTTCTGTTGAGGTGTGTTCAAGTGTAGGCTGGACGTGTGTGTGTGTGTGTCTGTGTGTGTGTGTGTGTTTGTGTGTGTGTGTGGGCCACTGGTGCAGTGTTAATAGGCCTGTGGAGGGGGTGCTAATTGATTCATTCTCCCCAGTCCTGTAATCATTAACACCCTCTCCTGGGGTAGCCTGTATCTCTCCAGACGCCCCCACTGGCCTCCAGCATGTCTCCCTTCCCTTCCCTTCCCCACAATCTGAAATGATCAGGGGACAGGTGGCAGAGAGAGAGGGGGGGGGGGGG
>OMKR01027922.1:1522-14448 GCA_900302355.1 Cyttopsis rosea | reverse complement strand
AATTTTATAATTCCCAATCACACCGACTGGACACATATGACACATAATTATTATTATTTTAAATATTCTTTAATATGCACTTGGGGAAGTCTCCAGGTGCACGCACAGGGAATGACTGAATGAATGAGCTGAGTGTAGTCTGTCCATCCGACCTAGTCTGGCGCCCAGCGGGCGCGGAGCTATGCATTACGAGCTGTCATTGTACATTACATTGTACATTACATTGTACATTACATTGTGCATTACGTCTGGAACTTCAACGTGCGTCGGAAAGGGGCGTAAATAGAGTGTCGACCCAGGTGTCATGATTCCACCGCTGCCAATCGGAACTGGAGCCGATAAAAACCCGTGGTTACTGCAGAGTAATTTGACCGGGCTATGAATGCTGATTGTAACCTTTCCCACTGAAGCCAAAAGGAGGATGTTAGCAGGTGTAGCAGGTTTTTTGTGCAGTGGAAAAGGGGTATATAAGAGAGAGACAGTCAGTGGGGCCAGAGGGGCCTATTGGTGAGCCCCACTGCCATCTGGCTTCTTGCCAGATGGCAGAGTCTCAAAAAGGTGGTGTGAAAAAGGGGTGAGAAGGGTGAGCTGCAAACGTCCCTGCCCGCCTCAAGGTCCTGGAGGTGTACAGGTCCTGGAGGGAAGGAGGGTTGCAGCTGATCACCTTCTCTGCAGAACGAATGATCTGCAGGAGGCTGCCCTTGTCCTTGGCGGTGGCAGCAGCAAACCAGCGAATATCTTGTTACACAGTGAGAGCACGTTGGGAGAGGAATATCACCGGCAGCGCCATAATCCCCTGCGCCTGAAGCGCACCAGCGTTCCAGAGCGCTTCCCTCTCCAGCGTCTCACCACCTGGCCAAGGGCCACAGCACCTTTCACCACAATGTCCAATAATTCCACGGATGGAGTGAGAAAAGTTGGGAATAAATCCAGATGAGTAAATTCCCTGATGTTAAGAATCTCTTCTCTCGTGAAGACAATCCATGTGTGGTTGCAAAAATAACATTAACACAAAAAAGACACAAAATAATTGGTATACATTACCAATTTCTTTTTTCACCTTAAGTTCAGCTGTCTGGTTGACTGCTAGCTTTACTTCATTAGTTATTGTATATGACCAATTATTCCATTTTATTTATTTTTCTGGGTCTCATATTAAATTACATTAGGTTTAGTGTATATTGTCATATTGTGTACAGTCAACCATTTTATTGTTTTTATTGTATATTTCCACATTTTCTATATATTGCCATTTTCTTCTTTTATTTTATATTCCATTGCTTTATTATTATTGCCTATTTTTTATGTAAGCTGTTGCTGACACTACATTTTCCCTTCGGGATATCTATCTATCTATCTATCTATCTATCTATCTATCTATCTATCTATCTATCTATCTATCTATCTATCATGCCATTCATATGCAAAAAGAAAAAAGAAAAAAAACATACGTCGTCCGAGATGTTCCTAGAAGGTTTCTGGTGAAATGATACGGTTATCGTCACGACCACTTGCACCGTGGTGAAAAATAGCAGAAGGAATATTGCCGGGATCCTTAAGGGCATATAGAGATACAATGGGGAAGATGATTTATGAGCATCATGTGAGCGGTAGATCATATCCTGTTGACTATCCTCCAAGTTCACAATGAGGTCCAGTCCAAAAACTAACCAGCTCCACAAGTCCAGCTCATGAAAAGGTATCATTGTTACTCTTACGAGTACCTCCACATGCATTCCCTGTGTCGCCCTTTGCTATGGCGTTTTGCAATCATTACATGAAAACACATGTATGCCGTGCTCTTCCAAATCAAAAAGTTGATTTGGGAGGAAACTGCAGCCAGCCATTTTAATATGAAACCTCATCTGCGATGTTCTTTTAGCCAACTAAGATGGAGGATTTAAGAATGTACCTGTTTGTACACATTTGTAACGTATTATTATTAGATAGATAGATAGATAGATAGATAGATAGATAGATAGATAGATACTTTATTCATCCCCGGAGGGAAATTGCAGTGTCAGCAACCGCTTACATAAAAAATAGGCAATAATAAATCATTTTAAATTTATTATTAAAATTAATTTAAAAAATTAAAAAGAAAATGGCAATATATGGAAAATGTGGAAATATACAATTAAACATTTAACTGTACACAATAAAATATGACAACATACACGAAACCAAATGATAAACAACAAAATAAACCAGAAAAAATAACAGAAAAACAGTGAAACGGGAAAGCTGAACCTAAAATGAGAAACAAATGGGAATGTACAACAGAATGACAAAACATTAAATATAAGCATAAAAATATGGACAAAAAAACAATATAAAAAAACATTTAAACAGTAAACAGTATGGACATAAACCTAAAAAACCAACAGTATTACAAAGTATTGCATACATTACAAGATGTAGAAACATATGTCAACAATAGGAAATAATGTTTCCACAGATACAACAACAAACAAGAACGCCAAGAAAGTATCACGATAAGTCTGTGCAGGTGTTTTCAATGACGTGTACTTGGTTTACAGCGTTTGACAGATGCTTTTCTAAGCTAAACTAACTGTAATGATGTAGTGCATCTGAGTGTTGGCTTTGGCTACCAGCTAGCAAACACCTCTATTATACAGCCTGCGTTTCACAGTGTAACTACAGAGTACTTGCTGTGTAAGTACTCCGTACTTAAGAAAGAGAGGAACAAGGGAGTAACAATCGGGGGTTCAGAGTGTAACTACTGCGTAACTTCACTTACCATGTAATTTCCCAGAACTTACAGTGTCATTTCATCGAAATTCTTATCATCTTCAACTCTGCCACCTCCTATGGAGGCAGAAATGGGACTTTATTATATATGTAAATATTTATTTATTTATTTATTTATTTATTTATTTATTTGCATATATAATAAAGTCCCATTTATTATATACGTAAATAAATGAGGCAATAAATTTATGTAAATATAAATATATAAATGAGTAAATTACTTCAATAAATTAATTAATAAATACATTTTAAAAAACAATGTTTTTCAAAAGACTACTTTTATTTATTTCATAATGACAGTATTTCATAAAACAAAGCAACAGCACCAGAACACTACTGAATCACTGAATATACAGTGGCAGACTTTCATCTAGTAAGGAGTTGATCTCCTTTCGGTGCAGATCTTCTGGACAGTCTGGGTCGGCAACGGACAGTCGTCAACAGTCAGAATCCGTTTCATATTCTACGTGGTTTTCCTGGCTCTCAGAGACCAGTTCAGTCTCCACCACCTCCCCGTCTCCCTGCTCCGCCCAGATGGACTCGGCTCGCTCCCGCCCCGGGCGCACTGTGCCCGCACCGGCGCCGTGCTGCGACATGTCCGGCACCGCCCCAAGCCGGCCTCTGAACTGGAGGAGAGTCTCTGCTCATCACTGCAAGTGATGTGAAGTTACTCTGTAGTTACATGGTAAAACGTGGACTGTATTATAAAGCATTACCTTTCTTTTCACAGTGGGTGCCAACCCCCTAAACCTGCTAGTTCATAGCAGTTAGTGCACAGGAATAAAAATGAACCTTGCATGCACAGGTACTGTATGTACGCAGTGGTGGAAAAAGTACTCGAAAGACACACTTGAGTAAAACTTGAGTTATCTTACTAAAGAATCACTCTGGTAATTAGAATACAACTTGAGTAAAAATCTTAAAGTATCAAAAGTAAAAGTAAATGCTGTGGAGTAAAAAGGCCAGACTTTTTTTTTTTTGCAATGAGCTTAGTTGTTGCGAACACTGGTGGGACCCAAGCGCAGGACACAGACAACAGTACTGATATGAAGATGAAGGTGTATTGTAAGGCGGGGAAAGGGGACGAGGACGAGGGTCGTGGCGGAGTGGGGCTGACGTGAGCGGGCTGGAGGCAGCCAGGGTGCTGGAGCAGACCGAGTGGCAGGAGTGTCGCAATCCTGGGGCACAGGGAATCACAGGTTAGCAGATTAGCACCAAACACGGGGTATCAGAAGGTCACTAGCGTCGGGAACCAAGGTCTTGGCCTGATACTACCAAGGAGGGTAGAAATTGCGCAATTTGCGATCGATCGGCGCACTCCACTGTGTGTCCCCCAAAACGAACAACCCAGTTCAACACTTAAAAAGTAGTCCAATTCCACTGACAACCGGGGACCTGGTAACTCTGAACACTGGCTCGAGAGTGTTTGTTTACACTCAGCTTGCTGGCTGATATGACCCTTGATTCACAACATGAACCTTGTCATAACTGGCTTTCACTAACATCATTGGCTCCCAGTTTTCCTCAGATTTTATTTTGTAGCGAGTAACAAAGGTGTTCAGGGGATATGTATTGGAGTAAAAGTTTACTTTTGGGGCTAAATGTAACAAAGTACAAGTCAACAGAAATATAATAACTCACTAAACTAAAACACAGATACTCCCAAAAAATACTGAAGTAGAGCAACAAAGTATTTTTACTTTGCTACTTTACACCACTGTATGTACTGTATGTGGGAACCATATTATGTAGACAATGACAATGACAAGACAACCTAAATGGTCTGGTACTGTTTCTATTTCTGAAGTATTGCCCCCTTTCATCCATTAATTTTCATCCTGCTTGATGCAGTTCGAACCAAGATCGGACATAAATATTTGCTTCGTCTACCGTTTTGACATTGTGATATCATCCAGTGCCTGGAGCAGCAGAATCATTCTTCAGATATGGAATAGGACAGCAGGAGATATCAACGTGATAAAATCTGGTGGTTGTATTGGACATTCAACCACACAATACCCTCCTGGCAGCCTCAGGGATACATTTAAGTGTACACCACAGTGATATAGAAATGAAACCCTTTATTGATAACCCTCTCCCTTTATTCACTGTTATGAATTTTGAGAAGGCAAAAAGGTAGTGACGGTATTCATTCATGCACGCATCCTGGCCGTATACTCGGTGTCCCCCTTTGGGTATCGAAGTGTTTATACCAGTGGAACCTAATTAAAGAATCTGAATCTGAATCAGTTTCATTCGCCAGGACATTTACAGTATACAAGGAATTTGTTGTGGTGAGGTTTGGTGCATTTCACTACAGACAGTTATCATTAGCATAAAATTTTTTAATAAAAAATGTAAAGTAAAAATAAAGAAAAAACAACAAACAACAAATAAACCCAATTAAAGATTTTAAACCAATTCTAATTAATTTCACAAAATATAAATATAGTATGGTGCAGCAATCCACAATGCTTTGTGCATGTAAAAAAACAAAAAAAACAAAGTGCAATAAGGGCTAAAAACAATCCAAAGAAGCCATTGAAAAAACAGCCTGTGACCCGATGGGTTTAGGTGGTTAATTTCATAATTTTGGAAGAATAGAATCTTCAACTGAAGTCAATTCCACCCTTGCATAATGTTATTCGCTATTTACTCCATTGGTCAATCTCTACTTTAAAGGGTTTGACAATTTACATGCATTTTATAACCCTCACCATTCAAATCCAAACAAGGTTTTTATTGTGCTGTTATTGCTGATTTCCCTCCTTCCACCTCACATTTACTGCGCGGTGCATTGTAAAAAGGAGGATCTGGACAGCATGTCTTACACTCATGGAGGACAGCACATTTACACTGCGTGGTTCACAAGATGTAAAAGAACGTTTACTCATTATTATCACCCTCGCATTCATATTCATATTTCTCTTCCAAAAAAAAAAAGAAATGCGCAGACACAAATGCGCATCGGAATACAAGACAATAACTTTTCACAGTCCGGCAGTTGATGGAAACTTGGCTTTGAACTCCAAATACTGCAGAAACGAAGAGAGGTTAGCGTGACAAAAGCTATGAGAGAGAGAATAAGAGAGAGAGGGACAGAGGGAGAGAGAGGGGTGAGGGGCACAGGTGTTTGCCTTTAATCTGTTTCTGTTACCATCACTGCTCACAAATTGACACAGCTGTGCTGGATAATCCATGAAGAGAGAAAGAGAGACTGAAGAGAAATAGAAAAATAAAGGGCGGCAGAGATGAAACGAGAGAGAGAGAAAGACGGGCCCCAGAAAACACAAACACTCTGTGGAAGTGTTATTCTCTATGTTTGGTCTCACGCCCTCGGAGTGGAAACGAGACGCTTGCCTTAAACGAGGCTATGAGTGATATTGGCCTCCCTTCTTATTTATCTAATATCTCAACCCAATGGTCAAGGTCAAAAAAAGCCGCCGCTCTGGGTGGTCAGGACCCAGAATCGCTGTCGGAGAGAGAGGTGATACAGGTGATTGAAAAGATGAATGATGGAAATCTCTCATGTTGCAAGATCAAAATTTCCATCAGTTCCAGACTATTCTCAGTGATGGAAGGTTTGAATCTTTTTTTTTTTCGGTTCTGGACGACTCACTCAGTAAAAATAGTCATTCAATATTCCGTCTCTTGGTTCATTCGATTTAGTTGGTTTAGGGAAGACGATGAACAAGAGTCAGAAGAGTGGGTTCGGCGAGAATCTTTGAAAACCCGCCGAAATATAGTTGAAAAGTCAATTGACTCAATAGTCAAAAATGGGCCAATATAAAGATAATTCAATTCAGTTCAATAATTCAAAGTCTTTAAAAACTCTGCAATTATTTTAAATGTTTTATGTAATGTTTAAATCAAATTTATTTATTAAACAATTTCTTATAAACAATTTATTAAACAATGTGAATAGGCACTGAAAGACCCTGAGAGCAACTGAGGAAAGACAGTGACCCTTTTAGCACTTTTATTGCATCCTCTGTTGTTAATTTAAACCTACAAAAAATGACTGTAATGGAAAGTGTTGCTCAAGTTCACACTTCAGAACATCAGCAAGGAACACATAATGGAAAAAACACCAATGAAAAGTATATAAATCTCATAAAACTGCGTGTCTGATATTGGCCTGCCAACGTCCAGGATAAGGCCAGACTCAGCAGATCATCAGAGCAGCGGAGAGGATCATCGGCTGTGACCTGCACACCCCTCAGGACCTCTATACTTCCAGGTCAAGAAGAAGGGCAAAAAAGATTATCAGTGACCCTTGTCAGGGAAAAATGATCCCCCTCAGTAACCTGGTTTGATGTGTTGATTAAAAGTCTTTATTCCTTACACATGTACATGGAGAGAGGACTCTTACATGAGAATCATCACACATCACTACAACTCCATTTATTCATTCATTTTATCAAACAAATTACTTGCAGTGCAATAACTATATTCTGTTTCTGATCTTATATTTCCTTCAAGGGTTAAAAAGGTCTCCCTCTGGCCATGGTGACCTCTGCTTGGTACCGGGTTTGTCCTTGGGCCTCCAGGATTTTGATGATAATCTGAAAAACAGTCAACAAATGATCCAATCATTCCTTGTGCTGTCCTAGATAGTGTATTTTTTTCAGAGGGGTAAAAGATTGACACTAACCCTAAAATAACTTCCCACGTTTGGTGTTAAATTTGGGACACAACCCAACTATGAACTCTGGTAGATTATGCTCTACCCTTATTATAACCCTAACCCTAACCCTAACTGACTTCCAGTCTTAATTATGGATGGGTGCATCTGGAAAACAGTTTAGTTTTTTATTATTATTGTTGTTTCGGTTCATTCTAGATTGTAATTTTAAAGTGACTTTAACCAGTAACACACACATAGCCTACATTATGTGCCCTACAGATGGTTAGTTGTGGTCAAACCTGTTGAAAGAGAGAGTTGCCTACGTTCGCTGGAATCTTCGACAACATTGAATAAAACCTTAGAAAAGCAAACAAACTTTTAAAAAGATCCTTAGACTCTATCTTATCGCTGTAAAGTCTTTTTCTTCTTCTCGCCTTTTCTGCCACATGGACTACGCACATGCTCAATGCCGATGTTCACGCAAACTTCCGCTGCTGATGTCACGTGATTTCCTGTCAACCTGCGGAGGTCTGCCCTCTCCAAAATTATGTATTTTGGCGGAATGCAAAGAGTAATAAATCAGTCAACATTCAATGTCAATTCCACATGCCTTTAATTGGACTTTAATTTAGTCCTCAGCAATTATTTTCAGTTTGTGAGTCATAGATTCACTCTTTCGTCAGAGTGACCGACTCCTTTTACTCATTTAAAAGAGTTGGTCGCTACAAACAAATCATTTGCGAGTCTTGCATCACTATATATTAGTCAGATACATGTAGTAGACATGCTTCTGATATGTTTTAGTGGTTTTAGTGGTTTGCCTGTGGGATTATTTCATTGTAAAATGGTTGGGGAAACACCGACCTACAGCATCGGCAGCCGCCGTTGGCGAGCCACGCCCAGCTACCACACAGGAGAAAGGTATAAGAACAGACAAACAAATCGGGTTTTGTAACCTGAGTACAAGCTATACACATTGCCACGGCAGACAAACAACACTCAAGTCCTTTAATCTGCTGACTAACAGAACGTTGGAACGGACCCCCCTCCCTCCCGTTTTACACCAAAGAACCTGTAAATAAACTGAACGGAGGAGTTTCCTTTGAAATATATTTATCCAGCAAAGGGGACGTACAGCATAATGGAGAGCAAAGAATAGAGACATAAAGATGTATGATGTATGAAGTAGTCAGCTTATTGAGGAAATTCAATGGAGACGCTTATGCTGCGGCTTACAGAAGAGAAATACGCAGCAAAGGAGGCGGGGGAGGTGGGGGGGGTGGCAGCGGACGAGCGAGCAAACAGAAACTAAGCTCCTGTCAGCGGGCGCGAGCAGAAAGGTCGGATTGGAAAGGGGGTAATATGGAAAGACAGCGAGGAGAGAGATTTAGGGACAGACCGGTTGAGGAATGGAGAAGGTTGACAGAAAATGATAGATGAACTCTCAGTTGAAAGTCGTCGAGAGAAGAAATCGTGAGTGAAAAGGACAACATCCAAAGAAAGTAAAATAAACCACCGCAGACTACCGCTGATTCAGGTCCTGTTTACACAAATACAGATAGTTTTGAAAAAGTAGTGTTTTCTCTACTTGGGGGAGGAGTGTTTGGGGTTCAAAACACTGTTTACCATGTATTTGTGTGGACAGGCGTCATGACCTCAACTTTTGCATTTGGTCGATGACCGTTGTAATGGTGAATTATCTAAAGTTCAGACAGGAAGGCTACCTATCTACGGCTGACGTCATTTATCGGCCCGGCTGAAGGCAATCAATCAGAATCATCCACTTCCCCGGGGGAGCCAATCACCGGCCGCCCCGCGAGTATTTGTAGCCGCCTGCCCTCTCTCTCTCTGTCATTCCAGATGCCACGTGAAGCGCTACATGCCATGCTCAAACGCCGGCATCAGACTCTCAAAATACCCGATCAATACTCTACCTTTAGCATCGCGTGAAGCAATTCTGTACTTCCTCCACATCATCCCACCATGTCCGATCCCGCCTGTGATCCGTTCCTGGACGAGTTGTCAGAGTCGTCCCACCCTCCGAAAGAGCCGTCTCTGGTCTCCAGCTCTCCCAATCGAGAGAACCGGCCATCCGGTAGGCCACACGACAGTGCGGATCACACAGAGGGCAGCTTCTTCCCTGGAGGAAAACCTCCACAATGGCTACACCTGCCAGCCGCTGCCACTCACTTCAACCAGCCAGAGGTCGGAGAGAACCAGGATGTCCTCGTGCCCTTATATGTGACCTCTACTTGTACGTTGTACTTACAGTCTTTGTTGTACTTAAGTCCTATCTGTTTGTGCTACTACGTAGTTGTTGCTTGCCCTGCCACAAGAATTTCATTGTCCAGAATGACCTTGTGTTGTACTGTACACTTGACAATAAAACACTTTGAACTTTGAACTTGAACTCCCCGGACATTCCTTCATCCTACATTCACGCATCAACCAAGATGAGTATACCCCGGTTCATTTCACGCCTCAGCACCAGTTAGTCAGACCCCTCGGCTCACTTCCATAACGCAACCCACTCATTCCGCCTGCTCTCGAGTTCCCTGACGCATGGCACAGGCGCTCGATCGTCCCCAACAACATGGTACATGCTACTTTAATGAAATACTTTGGCACCGCTCCACACCGGTTACTCACCGGCATCAGTGGCTCCACATCAGCCCCTCAGTGGTTCGGCACCATTCTACACCAGTTCGTTATCGTCTCAACAGGCTCCCCAGCAGCGCGGCACTGTCACCGGCCATCAACTGTCCTAAGCCGATTCATCACCAGCTCTACACCGGTTCTACACTGGTCCTATGACAGCCCTACACCGGTCCTACAGGTCAGTCCACCACCCCATCTAGCCTGGCTGTGAAGCCGCTCACCAGCAGCTTCTACCGTCACGCACAACAAAGGGTGTCGGTCTGACCTCACCCTCTGGTTCAGGCTACTAGACAACTGGATCGGCACCTCGTTTTTTTACAACAAAATAGTCAAGTCAGCAGTCTATCCATCTGTTCACGGACGCAGCACCATCCATGCGTTTTGGGGGGTACTACCAAGCCCAGTGGTTCGCAAACGGTTGGCCACTGAAATCTCCCATCGCAATCTCCCAACCAGTGTCAATTATCCCCTTCTGCGCCTTCACTACTCAGGCCACTGCGCAGATACCCGTCACTTTTAACCACCAGGGGACCTGCCGTATAGTCCTTGCCCACATTAATTCTCCGTTCTGCCCATTCATGTCACGGCCAAATTATTTATTTCTCAGACCTAAAACAGCCCTGGAGGTACTGTACCACTCTCCTGATTCCAGGTAACAAAGCCATGTCCAAGGCATGGTTCACCCGTCATCTAAACCTAATCCTGTCAAAATGTGAATTGTCGTACTCGGCTGCCATGCAAGGAATCACGTCCTCAGCCCTCCAACAACTAGGCAGATGGTCATGGTAGGTCCGCCCTCAGTCAGTTCCTCCTAATAGGAACTAACAAACTTTTGGGGGGAAGATCTCTCCAGCAGTCCTCCGAGATCCCTCCTCCATCCATATATATTTATATTACATTCCGTACAAGCTATGTAGCATTACGGAGTCCAATGCCAAATCTGTCAAATAAATATGTCCTCACCTAGTCTCTCCTGATTGAATTGTCATAAAAATGCATTATTCAGAAAAATCTGATTGTGGACAAGGCCTTCGGATATTTTCTTGTATTTCAAGTCCAAAGACTAAACTCTCCCATTAGCATGCTAGCATAGTGTGTTCCCGGAGAAAGACGACGCCTGACCCTCTACATTTTTTCAAATATGACTTGATGTGACACGATCACATGTACTGTACATTATGCTCATCCAGTCATGTAATCCAGTCATTTCTCTTTAGCTCTGTTAGCACTTCTAAGCTCTT
This sequence comes from Cyttopsis rosea, assembly GCA_900302355.1. NCBI lineage: Eukaryota > Metazoa > Chordata > Actinopteri > Zeiformes > Parazenidae > Cyttopsis > Cyttopsis rosea. The sequence goes on along the minus strand of OMKR01027922.1, from coordinate 3,150 downwards.
CCTTTTATCGTCGTGTAAGCCCCTTCGGGTACTCGCAAGCTGGCAAATTGCTGGAGAAAACCGCTGGAAAACACATGGGCGTCAGAATATTCCTTGATATTGACGTATGTACAGTGTACCCTGATGCCGTGTTATGCTGGGAATAAATCCAGGGTGCATGTTGTTTTTACCTGCGTTCGAGAGCCCCGACCCATTGAGTGCGGGATTTGCCTGCCAATTAACCTCAGCTGGGTTTCTGAAGGACCGGCCCTGTTTGACTATAGCAGATGCCCCCGGGCAGGGGAGCCACCTTAGCCACGAAGAGATTCAGCTCTCCGGTAGATGCAGTTGAGACATGTTTACACTGACAAACGTGTGTATCCTGGTACGGAATAAGCACACACACACACACTCGCACACAAAACCCAGAGATTGTTAGTAGCAGGAATTAAGTAGTAGTAATACATAAGAGGGTAAAACCTGTAAACATAGGAAAGCATGCAAAGCTTGCACTAATAACACTAATAACTAGCCATGTGTTATTATGTGTGTATGGCCATATATATGTGTGTGTGTGTGTGTGTGTGTGTGTGTGTGTGTGTGTGTGTGTGTGTGTGTGTGTGTGTGTGTGTGTGTGTGTGTGTGTGTGTGCGCGCGCGTGCGTGCGTGCGTGCGTGAGTGTTTTAAATTCCCGTGTATTGTCTGCAATAATAAAAAAAAAACATGAAAAATAAAAGAAAGGAGAAACTAGCTGATCATCGTTTTCACTTTGTTGACAACTTTCTTCTCCTTCACTCGTCTGTTCTGGAACCAAATGGTGACCTGTCGCTCGGACAGGTTGGTCTGGGCAGAGATTCTCCTCCTTTTGTCCTTGGTGATGAATTTATTGGCGGCGTACTCTCGCTCGAGCTCCTTCAGTTGCACCTTGGTGTAGGGCACGCGCTTCTTGCGCCCGCGTCGGTAGGAGCTCGCGTCCCCCGCGGCGTGGGACACCGCGTCTGTGCGGGCAAACGAGCGACAAAGGAAGGAAGAGAAAGAGGAAAAGATCAAATATAAACCGTTTTACTGAAAAGAAAAAAAAATCGAATCGACGGGTTTCCACGGGTTCGTTGCATTCAATTCTTATTTTATTATTCGATCCGGTCTTAATCGAGACGTCTGACGACGTCCCGACCCCTACCTGGTATGGAGGATTTCCACATGTGCCCGGTCTGGGGCTGCTCCTTGGCGCAGTAGACCTGGCCGTTCCACCCGTTCGTGGTGAGAGTCCACGGCTGGTAGCTCTCCATGGGCAGCAGGGGTTCGTGGCGGGCCTCCGACGGCGCGCTGATGGTCGGTACCACGGGCACGTCCAGGTAACTGGGCACGGGTTGGTACGGACCGGACGGGTAGGTGGGATAGAAGGCGAATTCCTTGGCGCGGGAGGTGAAGTCGTCCCCCGGGGCGGGCGATCCGTCCATGTATTTATCCCCGTACGCGGCGGCGGACGGCTGCGCGCCGCACGACTTGACGCCGCCGTGATGCGACATCCTGCACGGGTAGTAGCCGCTGCCGAAGTACCCGTAAGGCAGCGACGCGCTGGACGAGCTCTGCGCCGCCGAGCACGGGCTGCACTGCTTCACCGGCTCCCCCATCCCGGAGGCGGGTAC
>OMKR01027882.1:8852-19776 GCA_900302355.1 Cyttopsis rosea | reverse complement strand
CTGTAACTTTATACCTAAACTTAACCATCTCGAACTTTATACCTAAACTTAACCATCTCTAGCTTTATACCTAAACTTAACCATCTGTAACTTTATACCTAAACTTAACCATCTCTAAGCTTATACCTAAACTTTACCATCTGTAACTTTATACCTAAACGTAACCATCTCTAAGCTTATACCTAAACTTAACCATCTCTAACTTTATACCTAAACGTAACCATCTCTAAGCTTATATCTAAACTTAACCATCTCTAACTTTATACCTAAACGTAACCATCTCTAAGCTTATATCTAAACTTAACCATCTCTAACTTTATACCTAAACTTCACCATCTGTACCTTTATACCTAAACTTAACCATCTACAGTATAACCTCATCGCTAAACTTAACAAACCATCTCATAACGACATTTTCTGGACTATTGCGGTTTCGGAATAAGGATCCTTCAGTTCCGAAGGACCCTTATTATTCAATGGGCGGTCCCCATTTTTCTCAAGGTGAGCCAAGATGGACACGGTGCAGAAGAGACACTCTGTGCCACCAATCCCTGGATTTATGAACACCATCAGAACTTGAGCTGCTGCCCAAAATGAAACGCCACTGCGACTTAAAAATCCAATTGATCTCTGTAATGCGGTGAAATGCACTATATCTGACGTCCAAATGCAGAATGGACTCGTTGAATGGCAAGCCGGTCACTTGCCTTTTATAATTAAATTAAACACGACTGTCTTGAATGACTTGAACTGCAGAGTGGACCTGAGTGAATATCAGGCAACCTCTGTTAAGAAAATGCACATGAAAATGAAAGTGCACATGACTAATAACTTTGCTGTCTATTCTGACAGGTAACTTCATTTCATTGAATCTATTAGTTTCATTGAATGGGACATTACAGCCAGAACGTTGTTTTATGTAACAGTGAATCTCACGGTTCAAGGTTATTATTGTCATAAGCACAACAAAATGCAGATACTTCTGGCTCTGAAATTCTTAGACAAAGAGCCAGCCACAACATTGTAAAAAAAATAAAGTATATGTAATGTAACACAGACATGATATAACACTTATGACAGTTTGATACACACTTCTTTAGCAGTATCTGTACTATGGTAAAAAAAAAAAGATACAAATCAAGTCCTTCAAGTAATTAATTTCCATTAACATCCTTTATTGCAATCTCACTGAGGATATTTCAAGTTTGAATATTTGCCAGGACATAAAACGATATGCACTTGGCCATATGTTAAATTGCTGCTAGGTGAACTTTTCGGTTGTATCAGTTGTAATTCACCCCAGCCAGAGAGGTTGGGCAGAGACTAAGGACTATCACTCGGACTATTATTCTCTGCAGAAACTAATCGGCTAAATGATTCATCTAATTTCAACCTCTCTGGAGTTCATTGTTAACTTGGCTTTGGACAGAAGAGTTAATCGTTACTGAAACTTGGATCCAAAAGAAAATAAAAAATGAAGTACCCGTGGAAAGGCTTGATTCTTTGATAAATGAACCGTCAAGTATTGTGTTATGAAAGTTGGTTTTGCCAGCATTTAGCAGTCATGCAGCAAAGGTAATTTTCTACAATTTGCTTTTGTAGTATGCCATTCCCGGTAGTTTTTATGTGTCGTATGATATATAACAGTATCTAAATTTGCTGTTGCTGCAGCGTAGGACACAGCCAGAGAAAGAATACAGGTTAATCTATTGGAGGACAAAGGCCTAGTAGTGGATGGTCTGGAATGATTTGCTGGATGATGAAAGGACGGTGATGATGCTCTCCTCACAACAGGTCTTAACACAGAAGTGACAGCCTTGGTCCCGAGTGCACCATACCCAGGCGGTCAACAGTTAGAAAGCTCAGAGGCATCCAAAGGAAGGCCATCATGCCTTATTACTTTGGAGAAGAAAATGTTCCCTGCACACAGAGCACAGCACTCAGATAAAAAAAAATTTGTTCTTGTCCCTGAGATGTTTTCTTACACCGACAACATCTGGGCAATGTTAAATAGGGTCGATCCAAAACATTTCTGCTACGTTTTTGATTAGTGAGTTTGTTCCCTAAGTACTAATCAAATCAATGATTAGTGTGACACCGAAGACAAAGCATGTGCTCCTAGCTATTATATCTGGCTGCGTATTGAACTGAAAGCATAAACGGGGGATTTCTTTCAATATATATTGTATTTAGTAATTAACTGCTAGTTACTACGAGACTGGAATAGTTGCAGACTCGTTCTATTATCTTTGTATATATTGCACATTTTCCAATGCATACTGTACAACAAAAGAATCCTACAGCAGATCTGAGTCTTTGTAGAAATTGACTCTATGCAGAACAAAGCCAAACAAGGACAATCATGTACCACCGTCATTTTGGGACTGGCAGGACTCAAACCCGGACCCACTTTGGTCGTTGGGACTCAAACTCAACTAGAAACTCAGTAGGATTGCTACTACATACTTAGGAATAAAAATAAAATAAAATAAAAACAGACAAAAACACAGAGATAAAAGAGTTATGTGCAAATATACTTAAACAGTAAAAATATAAACAGCAGTTAAATTATTGTACATTACAGACAGCCTTTCAAATTGGAATTTCTCTGCCGCTTTTGTACAGTATGAGCAGACAGCGGCAGAAGCAGATGGTGGTTATATAAAAAGAAGAATGTGCCATTACTCAAATAACGGTGCTATCAGTCTCTACATGTGTCTAAAGGGAGATCGACTTTCAAGGCGTCTACACGTGACTCACTATGAAGCCTGGAAATGGGTGGATAGAGAGCGAGAGAGGATGAAAGGGAGGATGGATGGATGTGTTCTGGGGGGAGAAGGTTAGGGGGGAGTGGATGGGTCCACAAAATTATGTGCAATGAGTGGACTCATTAAACAAGAGCAAGAGTGAAAGTGCGGAGGAACCTGGTAATATTCATGTGTGTCACCGGAGAATCCGAAGCTGAAAGGGATCGTCAGTCAGTCAGTGAGACATTCACACTCCGTGAGTGGAACCAGCGCCGTTGCTCGCCTGGCAGAGGGATCGCTCTTACGGATCACAACTATAACACCACTATTATCATCATTATTATTAGTAGTATTTGGAGTAGCGCTAATAGTAATTTTATCAATAATAATATAAATTATAGTTGCAAGCAGCGATGATTGGGCCCTCATCGTGCACGTGCGGGGTGCTGGCGGGGTTCAATATTGGCATGCAGATGTCTTCAGGCCAAATATCAAGTTTGGAGCAGATTGGACCATGTACCTTCAAGTTACAAACCACTTCCTGTTTCATCGCAACCACTTCCTGCAGTAGATGCCGCTCTAACTATATTTCAATATTGGCACTTAGATGTCTTCAGGCCGGGACTCTTATGAAATGGGTGAAATCTGGGGCAAAGTGGACCATGTACATTCGAGTTACAAACCACTTCCTGTTTCATGGCAACACTTGGACAACATGGTAATTTGACGTCTCGCCACGCCCACACCGTTCGACGAAAGATGAACCTTTTAACAACTTTTCATCGTTTAGGTCTTTTATAGATGCTGACTAAGTTTGAGGTGGATCTGATTAACCCCCTATGAGGAGTTTGCAAAAGTACGGAGCCTGAAAATGGCCAAAAAGTCACTAATATGTAAATGCAATATGGGCGACTTCCGGTTGGGTTTAAGTCTTGGGATGTTACATGTGCGTACTGTTTGTAGGGGGCGCTATGGAGCCATTTTGCCACGCCCATGCCCAAGACCCATTGAATATATCAATTTTCACCACTTCTGATGCATGTTTCACAACTTTTTGTGAAATTCCTGCAATTACAATAGGGTCCTCGCACCACTAGTGCTAGGGCCCTAATTATGTCATCTGCATCCATAGTTCAATCCACAAGCCCAAATTACAGAATGTTCTACTTTATTCTGTGCTACAGAAGTGACATTTTTTATACTTCCAACCATCACACATACAGTGACATAACCCTTACAGGGGGAGAAAGTAATTGGATGTTAATAATAATATAGTTATATATTATATAATAAAAATAATAATATATAAATAACAAATTATCTCAGTGGGCAGTGAATTTAGAAAGTTCATTGAAGATTTTTTTTCACTGTCAACCGCAAGTACACCTTAGGAAGTTAGGATCTGGGAGTGAATTAATGCCCTTCTTTGGGAATCGAAATGTCCGAAAATTCAAAGAAACCTTTGAAGATAAATTAAATCCCGTTTGTAAAACACCAGTCTGAGGTCCACTCGGTCGGCGAAGCAGCGAGATACGAACTTGTTAAATCCTCACCAAGAACAAACTATTTCATTTTTGATGATCGCAACGATTTGGATTTTGAGGAATATTTCACTGCTTTTTGGAGCCACTGGGTATTCAAACCTGCACTCAATCATTATACTTTTATCTCTTGCAATTACCGTGCAAAGGCCTTGGGCTTCAAATACCATGGAAGCTTTGAATGTAGATGTTAAGCTAATGTCAACATGAATACCTACTTCAGTCATGCATGGTTTAAAAAAAACATGTTGAGCTTTCATTTCAAAGTGCTCCATTTAAGCATTTTAATTGTATAAATTAAGCTTTTTTGATCCGAGCGGAGTTAAAAAAAAAAAAAAAAAAAAAAAGCGAGGGGTTTTAATAATCTGCTTATGTTATTATTCGTGGAGCATCTCACGCTCACTGTAGTGGGCTACAAACATCAAAAACGAACGGGACCGTATCCGGCAGCGTGTATCGTAATTGAATGAAGCTTAGCGCAGGTAATGGCCGACCCATTTTGGAAGAAACAGTTCACCGGGTGAACCTTCTGTGGAACCCCGCCGTCCTGCGTCCACCTAATCCATCTTCATTCAGATTAAAGAGAGAGTCTCTAATTGATATCCATTAGAAGCCCCGCTGAGGTGGAACTCCACATCTTGACTCTGGCCTGCAGCACATAACCGTAACTCTTGCCTGGACAGTGATTCAATTGGAAGGTTAAAAAATAAAAAAAAATTTAGTTCTTTGGGGAGGGGAAGGTAAGCTCCCTCCCTCCACCGAGATTCTTAAAAAATCAGTCGGCTCTTTCATCATTCCACTTTGATGTGATCTAGTATCTAAAGACCGCTCCAAACTTTAGTTCGTGGTGTTGAGAGGGCGCTGAGATCTGAGTTTAGAGAACTAGACGCTGAGCCTCTCTGCCTCTGACCTCTCATGCCGACAATCTACGATGCGTTACTCGTGATGCAAGACTCGCAAACGATTCATTCGTAGCGAACGAATCGTTAAATGACTCAGCAGTCGGGAGTTACTCTGGCAAAAGAGCCGTTTGTTTGTCCGAGTCTCGTTCGTAACTGCAGCCAGGTGTACACGAGCCTGAAACGCGATTACCTGACTCTCAATTAAGGAACTCTCGACTCTCGATTCCCCGACTCGACTCTCGATTCCCCGACTCGACTCTCGATTCCCCGACTCGACTCTCGATTCACTAACTTCGCTCACTCTGGACCGTTACACCGACGGAAGCAAACGAAGAAACGAGGAAAGTCGGGAAATTGAATAAATCTTCTTCGCTGAATGACTCGAGTCAAGGGGAGTCTCCAAAAAGAGTCTTTTCATCGCAAACTGTGCAGCGCAGCGAGCACAGCGCGCTTGTCGGGCAGGCGGGGATCTCCTCCTGTTCATCAGCATCTGGGAAGCAGCACGACGCTCCGCAGGCTTCGTTGTTAGTTGTACCACATCACTGCACTGAGTGACAGTGATGATGTTTATAATGATCCACACCCGGGGAGGTGAGTCATCCTGTCACACGTGCACACGCTCACACACAGTAAAACACACACTCGCATACACATAGAAACACACACGCACACGCACAAATACCTGTACATGCACAAACACACACAGTAACGCACACACAGAAACACATATGCACGCGTACACGGTCAGAAACACATGCACATAGACAATCACACCAGAAAAACACACGTGTGCACACATATAAATGCATGCACACTCATGCACATACACATGCAAACACACACACACACACACACACACACAAACACACAGAAACACACACATGCACACACGCACAGAAACACGTAGGCACGCATACACACAGTCTGAACTCACACACAGAAAAACATGCACACAAACACGTGCACACATCTTCAAACACACCCACACACACAGAAACACACAGAAAAGCACATATACTCACATAACACACAAAAACATGCACACAAACACGTGCACACATCTTCAAACACACCCACACACACAGAAACACACAGAAAAGCACATATACTCACATAACGCACACACACTCCTGACACACACACACACACACACACACACACACACACACAAACACACGCAGACAAAATGTGCTACTCTACACTTAATCATTTGTTTACCCGTACTTGTGTTTTCACGAGGAGCGGTGTGACATTTCTATGTGCCGGTGACATTTCTACGCACTGGTGACATTCAGAATTACAAAGGCCTAAAATAGACGTCCTATCAATGCTGACAATCTGCAGATCCTCCTCTCAGCTCCTCGTCGCTGCGCTCGGACCACCGCCACCTGCTTACAGCGCGGAGAGTAAGTTACGCCATTACTCTTCACTGGAGCTCAACATAAACAGTGTTAATCTTAAAATGTTAAAACCTCGAGCGCCTCCTGTAAGCATTGCAACTCTGCAAGCTCTGTCCCACCGTGCGGCATCTCTTTTTGTGCAGGAGGGTGTCTTTCAAGAAGATAAGATAAACGACTTCAAATGCCAAGAGCCAAGTCATGTCCTATATATTTTCACCATATAACATATATGACATTTTACGCATACGGGCTCGTATGGAGTGAGGAGTTCTGTGATGTAATCAGGAGCTACACCCCTACGAGCCATAAAGTTGGGGTGTATCTAAATTCTTGGGAGATAAAAACAATGGAATTGTGTCATTTTGACAATGAATGAGTCTGAGGACCAGATGTACAGTACTACACCGTTCCTTCTCAGACATCTGTTGGCTTTCTACTTACATTAATGGGAGGGTGGCGTAAACAACATGAGGAGTTACGATACGTGTGGCTGACTACGCATTCTGCTTGATTTAATAACATTCACGCAATTTGCACAGGCGTGTCAAAAGAAGGCTGCGTCCACCCTCCACCTGCTCCGATTTAGAGGGATTATTGTTGTTTTTTTCATGTTTTAATCACTTTGTCTTGCCAATGTGCGAATGGATTGTAACGTAACTTAAAAAATGAGACCTTCCCCAACTTTCTCGGTTGCCAAAGGCCAAAGGACGTGAGGAAACGCGTGAGGAAACGCGTGAGGAAACGCGTGACGCGGCGCTGATCGGCACATGCAAGTCGGGCGGTGCTCGGTTCCGGCTCGTCCGTTTTCAAGCAGGAAAAATGCCGGCTGGTCACAAACTTTCTCATAATTCAGCTAAACAGTTGACTAAAATATGTCTCTGAAAACATTTGAGGCGGGAAATAGGCGACGCAGCAACAGAATCTTGATTCTGTTCTCCATGTTCTGCGTCTGTAGAATGCTGACTGCGGTTCACAGCCACCTCTGTTATTTAAAACAGGATTTTCTGCAAACTACATATAAACTACATACCTTTAAGCATCGGTTCAGCTTCCACTCCACCTCTCCTGTGTGGGGATGTAAAATACCCCAAGAGAGGGTGGTTAGTTCGATGAATTTAACAATCCAATAATTTCAACATCGACAAAATACAGAGCAGAGGAAGAGTAGAAGGAGAGTAGACAAGATATTGTTTGCTTTCTTTTGGAACAAGTTATTTCCCAGGACAGGGCTTTGACGTTTGTCTGTGTCGTCATTGTGGATTCCCATCATCATACAGTCGCAACGTAAAGATATAACTTTGTCAATGAACTTGTCAGAATGTTGATACACATTTTTTGCAAAGGCGTCACTTTGCACTTTTCAAGCACACGTTGCAGATTATTTCATATTACTGTTCTGTTATGTCAACTTCTGCTTCTGCGTCAATGAACGCAATTTTTCTTTTCATTTCTGTGCTGGTTCATGGCTCCGTGCTTCACAAATTCCACCATTCACCTGCACCTTTAAGTCCTGTTTCAGGCACAAATGCTAATTGCATAATTAGCCAAGTGGCAATTAGTAAATCATACGTTCATTTTAAGTAGAGGCAAATTGTGTGGGCAATTTGGGCTGCCATCGGCCTGAAAGGGGCAGCGCGATTTACACTTTAAGTCTGGGCCTGGGCCCATCTGCAAGCTTCAACTCTGTCACTCTAACCAGTGATTTTACAGCCGTGGAGCTTCTTCTATTAGAAGTCTGCCAGGAGCCACAGCCACAGTGCAAATGAGGCACAACAAGGAGAAGGAAAGCTATCTGCAGATCAACTGAATTCTATCTGTATGGAAAAAATCAGTCCAAAGAAGACCTTGATAGGCGTTGGAAATCAACAGGAGGAGTGTGATTTAAAAAGCCTTTATTACCATGCTGAATTGGTTTACATCTTCTTACAACATCTTCTCCATCTACTCAGACATTGTGGCCAATGTGTAGACAAAGGGTACATCACATGCTAAGTAAAAAATAATGAAGAATGAATGAATGAGTATATAGAAGATATACAGTATGTAGAATTCTCTGTTTTCCCCATGTCTCTCTCTCTCTCCGTCAAAGTAGCGCTCGTTTTGGACGCAAGAGAAGATTGCAGGATGGGAGAGACAAGGAAATGATGAGCGTAGGAAATGAAAATGGTGGCGATGGAGACGAGAGCTGCATTTCAGAGCAGCAGATAATACAAGTAACTGCGAGATGAGTCTATTGAGGGAGAAAATGAGAGGAAATATGGGGAGAAATTGCAGAAAAAAAGAGAAGGAGAAGAAACGAGACAAATAGAAACGACAGTGAGATGGAGCTCTGGGGCGACAGGGACAGGGTGTCACATGCATGGCTGGGCTCTCCGGAGCCCTGGTGACTGGATGGTTCTTATACAATATGTAGAATAACCGGATGTAAATGTTTTGGGATTTCTCTACAAATGCCTCAGCTTTTGCGCTCGACGTTACATGCGTGAATGCTGAACCAGTTTTTAAAGAATGGCATTTTTCCTCTGTCCATCACTACTTATGTCAACTGTTTGGTTGGCTGCTGGTTTTCTTTGTGTAGTTGGTGTTTCAACACAGCTGCCTGGGATCGAGTCCTTGTTTCCGTTTCCTTGCTTTAATGGAGCTAAAGACAAAATCTTGTTAAACGTATGACTGTAATTGTGCTATGAGTTTAGCTGTAATGCGGAGGAGCCCTGTTGACTGTGTAAGGGGGTGAGGGAGTGAGCATCTGAGGCCGATGAATTACTACATGCCGCGGTTGCGTAACAGCTCTAATGTGTGTGGACACACATTTTGAGCTCTACGTTGGAAGCTGTTGAAGCCATTTGGTGTCAAGAAAAGCAGGTAGAAAATGACGACTCCTCTCTCCTGCCTCCCACCGGTAAATACAAAAAGAGATTGTGTAAGCAGACCTTCATTAAACCTCAACATTCAACACTTTTTGGCCATCAATATTCATATTCTAGCGATAAGTCTAACGGGGCTGGGATGCAGCGAACATAAATATGTGAAGTAGAGGAGGGGGAAAAAAAGGTTATCGATGTTCATTTGTCACCCATTTTGAACCTAATGAGAAACTCTGTAGATGTTACATGGGTAGATAGCGCTGGCAGTCTGCCAGTCCTATGACAGAAGAGAACCCTACCAAGCTGCCCCACGGTGCCAGATTAAAATGTCTCTTAACAGAGTGAGAGTTATTCAAATAACATCACATCTCCGATGGAGTACTGGTCGATACTGGCTTGATTTGCTCCAAATGTCGCTGGATAATTTTGTAAGAATTAAGGTGTTTACTTTACAATTGATTATCATGCAATATATCAGGGAAAGTATTCCATGTGTAGAAATAGTTCTACATGTGTTATTAACCTCCTTATGTACTCTGTATGCAGGTATTGTATCTCCAAAGCTCTAGTTCTAAGCCAGGGTCATTAGGATTCTAGGAGAATCTTCCTCCTGCTTGTGATGATCTTGAACGACCGGTGTGCCGCTAGTTCATGAGACCGACATCAATCCCTTGATGGAAACTTTGTAATATAGTTAAATAAACTGTCTCATGCGTTGACATGAATGGTCTATAAACAATTTTCTCTGAAACTACCAGCGCTGTCTGGGATGACAAAGACATTTAAAATAAAAGTCATATCTGTGAAATATAGGGCTCAGCTTCAAAGGCAGTCAGTCCAATCCTTGAACAGCTTTTAGACTTCTCAACTTTCCATTGATCTCTGCTTCGTTACGTGAACTTCAGTGCACTTCCATTAACAGTTGCTCGAGTCATTATTTCATGTTTCCTCCAATATTTCGATTGATAAATGTGCATACATTTCCCACTGCAGTGTCACTTATCTGTGTTTTGGCATCATACCTTGGAAGATGTAAAACTACTCCAGCTGAGACCACATTTCAATAATGCAATATGTCAGGGTGGTATCAGTGAGCAGCTAATGGAGCTGCAGAATTTAATAAAGGAAAACACCTAGTTTGCTGTGAAATTGGCTTCTGGCAAAGTGGAGAGGAATTTACTTTCATCTTTCGCCCGGGACAAAAGTGAAAACCATTTTTCCACTGTCTTCGGTGTAATTGTTTTCTCATATGTGGGCAGAGTCAAGTCAAGTCAAGTTTATTTACAGTATATAGCCCTTATCACAATACAGTCTTAAAGTGCTTCACACACATGCACTTCCACATTTCGCATAGAAAACAACGGCATCCCCCAGTCTGAACCCTTGTCCGGGAAAGGAAAAACTCAGAGAAAAAGCCTTTGGGAAAAAAAGGAAGAAACCTTGAGAAGGGGCCACAGAAGGAGGAACACC
>OMKR01027870.1:1377-15514 GCA_900302355.1 Cyttopsis rosea | reverse complement strand
GGACTTTGGTTCCCAACGCTTCCTGCAGCAAGACGCTCCTTCTAGACCCCCCAGGTGAGTCTGAAGGAATCTACCTGTTTGTGCTTGTGCACATTTACTTGGGTCTCTGGTGGTCTTACTAACACCAACTGTGAAAACAGCGAGGGTTAGGGTCTTTTTTTAATTGCTCTGACTCGGTCGGAAAAAAATAAGACCTAAAGCACGCTGTTCAAGTTTGCTGTCACACCCTAGAATTAGTTTGTGTGACACATTAGAATTAGAACCGCCCCCCATCTGAGTAACTCCACCCAGGGCTGGAGCGCTAACAAGTGGAGCCGCTGGAGCCGCGTTGCTCCGGACACCGCGGGCAAAGTCGGAACAAACATTTAAATGAGGCCTTGTAGATGTAATTTGAGTGAAGATTCAGCAGCTGCATTGTCTATTTCTCGCATCATATTTGTTTGATTTTGGTGACTGATGAGGTGGAAATAGTGAATCTTTCTCATACAGAAGTGGGAGAGTTCCGGGATGGGCGTGGCACACGCACACTGAGACACGCATACACACACATTGAATCAGCCTGTCAGAGCCTGGAAGTAGAGACACAGGTTAGAATGGATAATCTGAGTGGTGCTTTCAGCAAAACACTTCAGACATGTTGTGTGGACCTCAGAGAGCTGTATTCACCTGTTGAGAAGGAGCAGGATATGGCTCCTTTAAGATACAATTTCAGCGTGGCGCAAACACCCCCACCTGACAGAGTGATTTAGTGATAATGACCGGCTGGCTGCACATTATCCCACTTATTACATGGCTACTTACTAAATACACGATAAATACATTCAACACAGAATATTGATTAGAAATTACTTGACAACTAGTATTTCTAGTTTAAGAGCTTGTGCAGAGAAAAACAGTCCACAACAATTTAACGAACACTGCAACCGCCTAGCAAAATATTCACCAACACACTAAAGTATTTACTGTTTATAAAGTTGTATTGGACATTTACAATAATGGTGAAATGCAACGCTGAATGGGACGTTGGGGATTTTGATATCGAACTGTCTCCATTCATCTCATACATCTTCCATTATAGTTTCTATGTAGCGTCACCAGATGGCCCACTAGCTAGTGTTAGCATTATAATGTTGGAGTGATACAAAGGACATGAAACCAGGAGAAGTGGTTGCCTGTGGCAACAGTCATTATTAACTGATTAGTGCTATTGACCAATCGGAACGCAGTATTTCACAGAGCTGTGTAATGATGATTTAATGAAGTTTGGTTCTATGCGAATATGACACGCAATAAGTATTTGTATTTTCCCTGTGTGGGCAGGCCTCGCAGGGCGTGGCTGGGCGGCAGGGAGGCCGGGCGGGGCGGCGAAGCTGCGTCTCTGCAGCTCAGCAGGAAACTGCAACACCTGAAGAAGAAAATCAAACAGTTTGACGAACAGTTTGAGAAGGAGAGGAACTACAAGGTACCCGTCTGCCTGTCTGTCTATCTGCCTGTCTGTCTGCCTGCTTTCTAAAACATCCTTTTATCTCTTTTCACTTTTTGTCAAGATGCAAACGCAGTTTAACTTTTCTCCCTCCCTCTCCTCCCCCTCTCTCCCCCACAGCCTTCTCATGCAGATAAAGCATCGAATCCTAAAGTCCTCAAATGGATGACGGAGCTCACCAAGCTGCGCAGGCAGATCAAAGGTGACGTTTGTCTTTTAATTTTGCTCTGAGTGAGAAGAGGTCGAGCAACGGAGTTTCTTTTATTTATACAAATTCTTGAGTTATTTTCCATTTTCATTTTTAACCCTTAACCGTAATCAGTCAGTGTTTGTGAGTAGGTCTGCATGATGCATCATATTTTTATTTAAATCGGAATTTCCACAATAACCACATTGGAAAGGGCTGCGATAACAGCCAATCGATGTGTCAATCAGTCGATGACATAAGCAATAAGTGTACGTCCATGAGGTAAACACAACAACACTTGCACGTACAGACCTTCCCCTTTGGAAAATGCGTGCTCTGAGCGCCCTCTAGAGGAAGGAAGGGAAGTGAAAAGACAATTTCCCTGTTAGGATCAAGAAAATATCACAACCAGTGAGACATTTTGGTCATAATTGCATATTCTCATATGGTGCAGATTGATACAGGATCAAATGTTGGGATACTCATCTCCTGATTGGTTAGCAGCCAAACAAGGGAGTTCTCACCGGCCAATCGCTCTCCTCCGTCCATTTCCTTTCCCAGACGCCAAACATCGGGCGGAGAGCGAACTGGGCCCCCACACCCGTCCCCGTAGCAACACCTTGCCCAAGAGCTTCGGCTCCAAACTGGACCACGCTTCCCACGATGCCCCGGGAGAGGGCAAAGGTCAGCGGCCAAGCCGGGAGGAGACGCTGGAGCTGATCCAGCGGAGGATGAGGGGGAAGCGACAGGAGGACGGCTGGCCGGACGACATCAAGGTAGAACGGGTGGAGAGCCGGGTTCAGAGTGTTGACGTGGGTAAATCCCTTCACATGACCGACACCGCGTCCTGTTGTTCCTCCAGAAAATGACCAAGGATCAGCTTTGTAGTGAGAAGACGGTTCTGCAGAAGAACCTGCTGCACTACGAAGGGCTTCATGGTCGACCTGTAAGTTAATGCTGACCGCCCCGCCCCGGCCAAGCTACCCTCTATCACTCCCCTTGTACCCTCTAACCTCCACCACTCTACCCCTGTACCCTCTAGCCTCCACCACTTTACCCCTGTACCCTCTAACCTCCACCACTTTACCCACCACTGTACCTTCTAACCTTCACCACTACCTCCTACCTACATTCTAATGTCCACCACTCTACACCTGTATCCTCTCACCTCCACCACTACCTCCTACCCCTGTACCCTGTAACCTCTGACATCCACCACTACCCTCCAGCTTTCTACCCCTGTACCCCCGACCCTCTACCCTACACCCCTGTACCCTCCACCACCTTCTACCACTGTACCCTCTGACCTCCAGCTTTCTACCCCTGTACCCCCGACCCTCTACCCTACACCCCTGTACCCTCCACCACCTTCTACCACTGTACCCTCTGACCTCCAGCTTTCTACCCTACGCCCCTGTACCCTTCACCTCTCTACCCCTGTACTCTCTAACCTCCACCACTACCTCCACCTTTCTACCCCTGTACCCCCGACCCTGTACCCTCTACCCTCCAAACTCCACCTTTCTACCCATGTACCCTCGAACATCTACCTTCTACCCCCTGTACGCTACATCCCTCTATGCCACTCCGCTAACTGCCATTTTCACCTTAATCTCTCTCTCAGGTCAGCAGAGAGGAGTGTCTAGTAGTTAAACCTCTGTACGACCGCTACCGACTGGTTAAACAGATGCTGACCAGAGTTTCCATCACGCCCACCGCAGTACGTGTACACACCCTACAGGGCGACTACTGCCAGTAGTTCTACTACATGTAGTTCAGCTTCATATCACAGCAACACATAACACTTGTACTTCTTTCCACCCTCCAGGTTTCTCCCTCCAGTAAGAGGCGGAACCAAACATTGCAGCCAATCATTGAGGGGGAGACGGCCCACTTCTGTGATGAGCTCAAGGAGGAGGGTGGGGGAGGAGGAGGAGAGGGTGAGAGAGAGAGGAGTGGAGGAGAAGAGGAGAGAGAGCGGGGCGGAGGAGGAGACCCCTCGGAGCACATCATGAACTTTGACCCCTCCCCCGTGAGCGACCAGCCCATGAGTGAAGACCAGAACCTGCTGGACGCCCAGAGCAACTGTCCCATCAGAGAGAAGAACCAGGGGGAAGGTTCTGGAAAACTGGAGCTGCGGCTGAGCAGCACCAACGCCTCCTCCATGTGAGCGGCTTCACTTCCCGTTTTCCGTCATTCATCTGATCGTCTGTCATTCAATACCAAACCGATAATCTAATCGAAATAATCTATTAATTTAGTTGTTTATCTACTTTCTAATTAATCATGTAGGGCGGCATCTCACCATTAGGTTTAGATCCTAAAGTCCTGAGCTCATCTTAACTGGATGTTCTGGTCCACCAGGCCCGAGCTGCTGGAACAGCTGTGGAAAACCAGAGCAGAGAAGAAGAGACTGAGGAAGACCATTCGAGAGTTTGAAGAAGATTTCTACCAACACAACGGCAGGTAGGCACATGCGCGCACACACACGTGCATGCACACACACACACAGCCATACCGACTGACACTGTGTGTGTCTGTGTGTGTGCGTGTTTCCATAGAAACGTGCAAAAGGAGGAGCGTGTGGCGCTGAAGGATGAGTACAGGGAGTACAAGAAGATCAAAGCTAAGCTCCGCCTCCTGGAGGTTCTGATCAGCAAGCAGGACTCCTCAAAGTCAATCTAGCCCCGCCCCCTGCCACAGGAGTCCCGCCCCCTTCCCGGACATCAACCAATCAGCTGCCTCCTTTTTCTAAACCAGGAACTTCTTTCTGTTTGTCTCTCCATTTGTCGAACGTTTTCACCCAGACGTTCTCTCCTTCTTTTTGGTTCTGGATCTAGACGTTCTCCCCTTCTTTTTGGTTCTGCATCCAGACGTTCTCTCGTGGAACCGAGCCTCTCTCTGATTGGTCGTTCTAATTGTTCTTGACTTTCCGCGCACTGTGCAGGACGCCTCCAACCTTCGGACTCATTTTAACATCGACTATGAGCGTTTGTGTGAATATATATGATATTCCTGTTCGGTTCATATAGAATTATTATTATTATTATTATTATATATCGTTCAGTGTTGATACGAGACACATCTTACTTGAGGGAAAAGAAGGAAGTCAACGTGTTGGTTTACGCTGCTTCCTCCACCTCCAGCTCCACCTCTTCATTCTGGTTTTGTTCTGCTCTCACTCTGCAAGACGTCCGGACGCCATTTCCGCTTGTGGGAGAGGAGTCTGGTGCATCGTGGTGTTAATATGTCAACATATTAATGTATTCATATTAATGTATTCATATTTGTCTACTTGGTTTACTTCCCAGTGGGCGGGGCTTCATGTTGTCACTGTTACAGAGTTTCAGTTTTCATTTCAAGTGGGAGTGGAGCCAAAATGGCCGCCGTTTTGCGGTCGGTCAATTCGTGTCACTTCCTGTTACACAGGAAGTTCTTTTAAATGTTCCAGAGAGAATCTAGCTAGCATCCCATCGTTAAGGGGTTAACGATAGATTTCGGGGACGTTTTGGTTTAGATTGAAGTCGGGGCGTTGCCCAGAACCACCCCGAAATAAGCATGATGTAATAACACCACATTTAGTAAGAAACATCTTGGACGTAATGACACCGCGTCTTCCTAATAACCTGTCTCCCTCTTATGGAAATGTAGTGTTACTGCCTGCTTTTCTAATAATAGGCCTATTAAATAATAACAGATTATATAATAACTATGTAATAACACACCAAAATTGCTGTTTTCGTTTATATCAAGTGTCCCAAAACCCAAATTACATGATGGAATGTTATTACAAAATGTGGGTGTTAATGCTCAACGTGTTGTTCCACCTTCTGAAGCCGCGAGTGGAATCCTCCGTCAGTGAAGGAGCATGGGGGGGGGCGGCCTGTTATTTGCACAGCATTCAGAGAATGCAGCCCTTCGTTTGTGAGTTTTATTTCTTAAAAAAAAAAAAGAAAAAAGAGCACTACTTATATGAACATATATATCTAAAAAACACACGAAGGAATGAATGTCAAGAGATTTTTAAATTATTATATACATGTTTGAACCCTGTACTTTCATTGTTTTTGTGACGCCCTGAGAATGTGTATTGTGTTTTTTTTATTTTTATCATCCATACTGTTGACTTTGTATCATTAGGACAATACCAACTATGGTTTTTGTATTGACCGCTTGTGTACAGACGGCGCTAGTAGTTAGCTGTGGTGGCTAATCGATGTAAATCTGCTTTATCTGCTCGGTTCTCTGGTTAGAAGCTCATCTAGATGCAGTACTGTAGTGGCTTGCATGGCAAAGACATCAAAATACTAACAATAAGAATAATATAAAAACATGTATTGTTTCTTTCTACTATTTGTGCCATGAAGATGAAGCAATAATAAAAAAAAAAAGTTTGGAAATTGTACAGAATTTGTTTCTTTTGTTACATTTGTTAGTGTTCATAATAATTGCTGGTTCGTGTTGTGAATTTTAAAACTATAATACTGGATATCGGTGAATTGTTTTCGATTTAATCAAATGAAGGATGAAGGACAATTGTTAAAGACAATGCAGGGTCGCTGGTCTACGGTCACACATCAGAACACGGCCGGAGCCGCCGCTTCTCCAGACCAGGAGCTAACGTGACTGTGAATGTAGGACCTTTAGATGTATGACCTTGAATGGATGGATGTTTGTATATATATGTTGCTATGACCTTGACTGTGTGTATGAAGTTATGCATGTGTGAACACAGGAAGCGTTTTAATCGCAAGAATGAACAAAGTTAAATTATAACTTCTCAACGTCTCGATCATACAAACACACGCTGCTCCAAATGAGTCATTTCTAACAGGTGACGGCCCCGCCCGCCCCTCGGCGGCCCATCGGGCCAGGGTTCTGTAATTGACACAAAGTACAAAAGAAAACACACATCTCTTTATGATAAACATGACGTGATGAAGTCAATTACTTCATACAATATACAAGTTCACAATACACATACATTATCCTTGTACTTATCCTTAAAAAATTGTCTCAACACCGCTATCCAATCAGCTCCTCACTCCAGTACTTAAGTGGTTCAGGTCGAAACAAAAGGAACGCAGGATATTTTTAACAAATAAACCCCATCATTTAATCATAAATTGTCCATAAATTACCTTTAAACTATTTACACCAAGTTGTACATTATTTGCAAAGTGTTATTAACATTTAAACAGTATTTAAGCACAACATGCATCCTAGTGTGTAGGTGCTCCATATGTATCTTGGATGTATGACTTTGTATGTCAACATACATTCACTCATACACAACTTCATACATTCAAGGTCATACCAACTCATCATTCCAATATACACAGTCAAGGTCATACATACACATACAGTATATCAAGGTCATACATATAGCCAAGGTCATACATGCAATCCAAGGTCATTCATGCATTCAAGGTCATACATATACTCATATATACTCATACTATGACGATAAATGTCAAAATATACGATGTTGAAAAATGTCGACGACCCCATACTATAAGATGTCAAAAAAGGCATACTCTGCTATATAGAAAAACATCAAAATATACTGTCGAAAACCGTTGAAAACCCCCGTACATTATGTCAAAAAACATTGAGAACCTCGATACTATACTATGTCGAAGAACGTCAAAATATACTGTTGAAAAATATTGAAAAACCTCATACGTAGAAACACCTCAAAAAGTACTGTGGAAGACCTTGATAATACTCATACTATACTAGGTCATTGACCCACCTTCAATGTGTCGAAGAATGTCAAAATATACTATGTCGAAAACCCACATACTATACTGTCAAAAAACGTTAAAATATACTGTTGAAAAGCCCCATACTGTAGTGTCGAAAAACACCATACTACTATGTTGAAAACCGTCAAAAGCCACATACTATACTATGTCGAAAACCCCGATTCTATCTCAAAGAACGCCATACAATACTATGTCGAAATATACTATGTGGAAAAATGTTGAAAACCCCCATGCTATACTACGTTGAAAAAAAGCCATTTTCTACTATGTCGAGGCCCCCCAAACTTTACTGTCAAAAAACGCCAACTTTGACTTTCAGAACGACTCCTGTGCTTCCTGTCACTTCTGGTCTCCGACAGCAGCCACTGTTGCTTCCTCTTTATTAACCCATTTTGGAACGAATTGAATAACTTCCTTTGATACAGCTTATAACCAGTAGGTGCGTGAGCTGCAGCTGTTGACATCAAATCTAATCATTATGTGGAAAGAAGCTGAAAGGGAAAAGCCAAAGTTTCATCCGTCTAAACACACGATACTTCCTCATTCAGAGACACTTTGAATAAAGAGTCAAGAGTGAATATTGTCCGTAGCGCTCGGCTTGTGCCTTTTACGAGCCGTTTGTGTTCAGTTTGTCTATCTGTAGGACACAGTGTCTCCACGGCAACGCCGCTTGTCACCATCGCACCTGGAAGGGCGCGTGGGGGAGACGACATCACAAAGCCCGACATCACAAAGCAAAGCTGAAACTTCCGTGCCAGCCTATGTAATAATAATAATGACCTTTATTTGTAAAGCACCTTTCATACAAGACATGTAACTCATTCAAAGAAGGCCGTCACATAGTGACAATAAAAGCAAAGCAAGCAAAGCAAAATGCATTTACAAAGTAGAATAATAAAATAATTAAAGGTGCAGTGTGTAGTGGCATCTAGTGGAAGGGACTTGGCAGCAATGGAACGTAGCATCCATCAGTGTGTAGTGACTAGTGTGTAATCCATGAAAATAACAACGGTTGTGTTGTCGTTTCCTTACGATGAGTTTCTATCTCCGTGGGGGGCGGCTCCTCTTCCACGGAGGCCGCCATGTTGCACCGCCATGTTTCTACAGGAGCCCAGAGCGGACAAAGCTGCTGCCCGAGCCGTCCCAGCAGCCAGGGGGTTCCCTACATTGCCACCAGCCACCAGAGGGCCCTCTACTGAGACCTGTGCGGCCGTCCAGGAGCTGTGGGAACGTAGCCGTCAGGGACTCGATCACCAACAGCTTCAGAAGCTGAAGGAGCTCCACGACGTCGACCTCTACGCCGCCAGAGATGAGGACTGCAAGCAGACAGGGTTGGTCCAGCACGCTATCGACACCGGCTCGTCCCCGCCCATCCACCTGTGGCCCAATCAGCGGGCCCTGGCCAAGCGTCGTGTTGCGGAGGAAAAGATCTGAGAGATGGCTGCTGCGGGAGTGATCCAGCCTTCAGAAAGCCTGTGGGCAGCGCCGGCCGTCTTGGTGAGAAAGAAGGATGACCGCTGGAGGTTCAGGCATCTGAATGCTGTCACCACCAAGGACTCCTACCCACTACCCCACATTGACGACTCCTGGACTACATCGCAGGGTCCAGCTGGTTCAGCTCACTGGATTTGCACAGCGGATACTGGCAGGTCGAGGTGGCAGCGGAGACCCGGCCAAAGACAGCGTTCACCATCGGGCATGGGCTGTGGCAATTCCAAGTCATGCCATTTGGGCTCTGTAACGCGCCAACCATGTTCGAAAGACTGATGGAGAGGGTGCTGGCAGCCGTTCCATGCGATCGCTGTGTGGTGTATCTGGATGACCTGCTGGTGCATGCCAACAGCTTCGAGGGGGTTTTGGCTAACCTGCAGGAGGTCTTCACTGCCATTTGAAAGACCGGGTTGAGGCTCAACCTGAAAAAGTGCCACCTGTTCAGGAGAGAGACAACATTCCTGGCATGTGGTCAGCGTGCAGGGGGTCACCACCGGTGCAGTCAGAGATTGGCACTGACACTGACTACCATCAGCGAGCTGTGAAGCTTCCTGGGCCTGGCTTCCTGCTCCCGCCGGTTCGTGAGGGACTTCACCACCATAGCCAGCCCGCTACACCGCCTCACCGACAAAGGCCACCCTTCCGCTGGGATGACGCATGCTTTATCCTACTGCGGAATGCCCTGATCGAGGCCCCTTTGCTGGACTACCCTGATGCCCAGCAGCCCTTCATTGTGGACACTGGTGCCAGCAACGTGGGGGTGGGAACTGTCTTATCCCAGAGGAAAGATCGCGGGGAGCAGGCGGTGGCCTACTACAGCCGGGTGCTGAGCCGGGCCGAAAGGAACTATTGCGTCACCCGGCGGGAGCTGCTGGCGGTGGTCCAGGCGCTGCGGCACTTCCGACCTTACCTGCACAGGAGTCGGTTCCTCCTATGCACAGACCATGCCTCCCTCACATGGCTCCTGAACTTTTGTAACCCTGATGGCCAGGTCGCCCGGTGGCTGAAGTATCCATCCCTACAAAGATATGATAGACGTCCAACACCGGCCGGGATGTCAGCATGGTAATGCCAACACCCTCCCAGTGGCCCGGTGCGGCGATAGAGTGCCATTACTGTTGGCGTCAGGAGGAGCGGGACCAGGTGACGCCGATGGTGGCAGCCATCCAGACTGGCAGCGACGAAGGGTGCCTGCCATTGTCAAACCAGGAGCTGCAGCAACATCAGGGGGCAGACCTAGTATTTGTGCGAGTGAGGGGCTGGCTGGAGGAAGGGCAGCAACCGGCGTGGGCGGAGGTGTCGTCATCCGGGACTGAGGTGAAGGTCTACCATTCGCAGTGGTGCAAACTCGAGCTCCACGACATGGTGGTGTACCGGCGATGGCAGGCCCCCGGGCGGGGGAATGATCTGCTCCAGCAAACGGTGCCTTGTGTGCTCCGCCCCCAGGTCCTCCAGCTGGTCCATGGTGCAGCATGGACGGGGCATTATGGGAATTCTAAGACTCTTCACCGGGTCCGTGGATGGTTCTACTGGCCAGGGTGCCGACAGGATGTCTAGCTACATGTGCACTGCTGCGACCTCTTTACTGCCCAGAAAGGACCCTCCCAGCGTTCTCATGCCCCCTTGCAGCAGTACTTGGTGGGGGCCCCAATGGAACGTGTTGGGGTAGACATCCTTAGCCCTTTGCCCATCACTGACTCCGGCAACCGCTATGTCCTCGTCGCCATGGATTATTTCACAAAGTGGCCCGAGGCGTACGTGGTGCCAGATCAGAGCGCGTCTACAACGGTGGAGAGGTGGGTGGAGGAGATGTTCGCCCGCTTCAGGGCCCCTGCTGAGCTCCACAGCGACCAGGGGTGGAACTTCGAGTCCCAAGTGTTCGGTGAGGTGTGCAGGCGTGTGGTGGCCCGGTGTATGGCCATTCTCACCAGCCAACACCAGCAGGACTGGGACCGCCACTTGCCTTTGGTCCTGTGGTCTCCAGGGGTCCAGCCGATGTACGCCTGCGGCACTCATGTTCGGGCGGGAGCTTCGGACTCCCGTGGACCTTGTGTACTGGGCCCCGCCCGAGCCTGAGATTGCTGTAAAATAAAGTATCGATATAATAAACCTGATTATAGTGATTATATCGGATGGAAAACAAGCGACGGTGGTTGTTGAATTTAACACGCCGACACCCAAAAATATTGGAAATCTCTTTATCCAATTCACGGCGAGACAAGACCAGTGAATAATATCCTCCATCTTGCATTCTTCTAGTATTTATAGGACGTACTGACCGTCTTCTCTGCGATATACAAAATTATACATTCCTAGCCATAGCCATCACCCCTTCCTCCTACCAAAGTAGTGATGTTGGAGTAGACGTTCAGGACTCCGGCAGGACACCAAAACGTGCGTATGTGTGGCTACAGAAAAGAGCACGAAGGAAAATAGAGCTCAACAGTGAAAAGCTCACCCATATTGTGAATGGAGGTTTTGATTCTGATCCATAATGTGGTGACCACCAGCTGGGAGACTGTGAAACCACGACTCCTGGAGAAGCCATAAGCCGTACGATATCAACCTTGTTTAAAGAAAAACTTTTATTCGCGATGTCATGGAGAAGTACTACACTACCCTTTGGGCACTGTTGGCACCGTGCTCCGGTGGGTTATCGCCCAATCAGGGGCCTTTCTGTGTGGAGTTTGCACGTTCTCCCCGTGTTCGCATGGGTCTCCTCCAACATGACTAAAAACATGCAGAACACTTCCTGTCCTGTCCCTGACCACGACACGGACCCACCACCCGGAATTGGTCCCCGGGCGCCGACGAAGTGAGGGCTGCCCACTGCTCCTGGCTGCCCCTGGAGGAAGGACGGCCAGGATGGGATAAAAGCAGAGACTGTATCTCATCGTTCACCACCTGCATGTGTGTGGTAAAATGTGTGATTAATAAATCCTAATTCTTCTTACCCACAATCCTAAAGGGCAACAGCGACGTCTCCGATTGGTGGAGCTCGCTGGCGCCGGCTAGTCGGTTTACTGCTGCCACCGAGCTCTTCGCGGTACGCTCACCACAGAGCAACATCTCACACTGTTATCAACAATATCAACAGTATTTCATGAAGAAGCTGAACCATCGGTAGGTTGGAAGGCGTCATTGCAGTGGTTTATGGGATGTCTAGTTCCTGGATTATTATCTACACACTCTTGTACCTTTGCCTTTATTTCCATTTTCCAACTTTGTTTTGCTCCGAATCAGATGTTTTCTGGTCACGGTTCGGCCTTCTGTTGCATGGATACTCAAATTACCTTAATAGAGCAGCTGCTTTGAAAGCAGGGCAAATGCAGCAAAGTTAGATAGAACATAAGCTCTACATAAATATTGTGGTTGTAATAGAACAGTGGCCACGTTTTCATCACATGTAACACGAGCGGAACACTTCCGGGTCAGAACTGTCAGAATCCCAGCAACCAATCAGAGCAGCCGTATCCCGCTAGGTCCCGCCCACACAGGACCAACGGCACGAAGCACGCGGAGAGCATCCAGCCAATCAAGTTTAAAAAGACGTCGACGTCAGCGTTGTTCGAGTCCACCCAGCAACAGCAACGTTAGAACCAGGACATGTGCATCGTTTTATCCATTTTTGGAACCGCTATAACTCATTATGTGAACATACTTTAACGTGTATTGCTTGTCGCTATTTATTTGTACACAATTTTAAATACATGGAAATAAACCTTCATTTATTCTATTTTTGTTGCTTCTTACAATATATTTAAAAAAAATAAGTTGAATTGTTCCACGTTTAATTGCAACGTGGAATAGCGTCACGCTTCCGGGCGAGGAAACCGTCCATCAAAACGGCACTAACCAATCAGAGCGGCGGGATCCCTCCATGTCCCGCCCACACGAGAAGAATGGCGGCGGGGGGCTGAAGTAAAACGCAGGATTATCGTGCAATTGAATGAGAATCTTTATTTATTCGCTACTTGGTTGCGTCGGTCCTCGCTCGTTACTGCGGAGATTATACATTTGGCACAAATCCATTCCCCTACTTCCGCCGACTACACGCGGCTCCGCTGTATCAACACCGGAGCGGAAACCGAATCAAAATGTCGGGGCTCGCCGACATTTTGCGGCCGCGCCGGGGAAGCCGCTCCGCTCGGCCTCGCAGAGTCATTATTCACGATCGAAAATGGCTGAAGTGGCCTCGCGTCGAAAGCCACGGCCTTTGTTTGACGTGAGGGGCTGTCCAATGGGAGGGCTCGGCCTGCGGGGGAGGAGCATCGTAGCGGGCCGCCGATTGGCCGTTTATGTGCTGGCCCGGCCCACGCGCGGCTTAAACTTAAGACAAAATGGCGCCCTGACCGCATGGCCGTGACGCTTGAAAACAGACTGATCCGCAGCTTCCTTCACCGGGAAGCTGCGGCACCTCAGCACAGACCTCAAGCATCGTTTCTAAAGCTTGTCTGGAGAATAAAGGTGTAGAATACAATTAAAATGTCATAGAAATTATCAAAAAAAACACCACATTTATTCACAGTGCACCAGCACCCACCGGGTTGTTCTAATAATAACAGTTTATATAAACATCCATGTTGGACAAAAGATGCATTTTTCCCAGCGTTCTGCCGCCATTAACAGGTACACTGACCGCTGGTGGTCCTAGTCTGTCGCAGGCCGTTCCCACTACTACGCCGTACGGCCTCTAACTACGGCCAAGTCTCCGTCGACTCGGCCCTTCAGCCGCGAACACGGGATCACATCGGTCAGTACGGCGTCACAACAGCATCCTGAAATGTGAATAAACACCCAAAACGAGTTCTCATATAAAAATATTTATTTCTATAAAAAGTAGAAAAGGTGCACGTGTAAACTTCAACATATCAGGCGCTTCCTACTCCATATGGCAGAACGGAGGCTCGAAGCGCTTCGTCCTAGAAAAGAGGAAAAAAGTAAATAATTAGCCCGCGCGTCCACCGGGACGGCGCCCGGACCTCGTCAGACGCCGCGCGTTCAACAGCGAGCGGCGCTTGTCCGGCTGAAATGAGGTGAAATGTGCCGTCACCTGAATCTGAGGTAGAGCGGCGTCGCATCCGGATCCCCGAACCACACGGAGACATCCTTACTGGCCAGGTTACCGTAGCAACCTGAGGTGGAGACAGAGAGGCAGAATGAGAACGACGAATGTGACCGTTTCCAAGGAGAACCCCCCCCCCCCAA
>OMKR01027852.1:1512-16662 GCA_900302355.1 Cyttopsis rosea | reverse complement strand
GGTTCACCACTGTTCCATGTTTTCGCCATTTGTGGATTATGGCTCACTGTGGTTCGCTGGAGTCCCAAAGCTTTAGAAATGGCTTTATAACCTTTTCCAGACTGATAGATCTCAATTACTTTCTTTCTCAATTGTTCCTGAATTTCTTTGTATCTCGGCATGATGTCTAGCTTTTGAGGATCTTTTGGTCTACTTCACTTTGTCAGGCAGGTCCTATTTAAGTGATTTCTTGATTGAGAACAGATGTGGCAGTAATCAGGCCTGGGTGTGGCTAGAGAAATTGAACTCAGGTGTGATAAACCACAGTCAAGTTATGTTTTAACAGGGGGGGGCAAACACTTTTTCACACAGGGCCATGTAGGTTTGGATTTTTTTTCTCCCTTAATAATAAAAACCTTCATTTAAAAACTTCATTTTGTGTTTAC
Source organism: Cyttopsis rosea (assembly GCA_900302355.1). Taxonomy (NCBI): domain Eukaryota; kingdom Metazoa; phylum Chordata; class Actinopteri; order Zeiformes; family Parazenidae; genus Cyttopsis; species Cyttopsis rosea. The sequence goes on along the minus strand of OMKR01027852.1, from coordinate 16,237 downwards.
TTGTGTTGTCTTTGTCACACTTAAATGTTTCAGATCATCAAACAAATTTAAATATTAGTCAAACATGCAAAAAAATAAGAAATCAGGAAGGGGGCAAACACTTTCACACCACTCTGTGTGTGTGTGTGTGTGTGTATATGTGTGTGTGGGTGTGTGTGTATATGTGTGTGTGTGTGTGTGTATATATATATATATATATATGTGTGTGTGTGTGTGTGTGTGTGTGTGTGTATTATATATATACATACAGTAGTAATTTTTCTATCTTCTTACAATGTATGATGTCATATCGCACAGCCCTACTTGGAGCATGGATTTGTTTTTTGTTGATTTTCTAGAATTATTATTATTAAGATCAAAAAAAATTGTTTTTATTCCCCTCATCATCCAGGTGCCTCCGAACCTCGCAACATGGCCTACATGAACCGACTTGGCATCTGGGGCGAGGGAACCCCATTCAAGGAATTTGGCAATTTCATCCAAGCCGTGGAGCGCAGGTGAATACATTTGTCAAAATGGTGCGGCGGTCTGTTGGGGTGACAAGTGATGACATCCTATTTATTTTATTATGGTTTTTAGAGGCGTCGGTGCGATGGAAATCGTGGCCATGGATATGAAACTGAGGGGGATGTACATCGCGAGACAGCTGAGCTTTACGGGCGTGACTTTCAAGATTGAGGAGGTCCCACTGACCCAGCAGTACATCAAGATGTACAACAAATCTGTGCGTCTGGTAAGGACTTGCGTTGAAAGGGGATCCGGTAGTGCTGTTATGTGAGTGGCAGTGAGGGTCTCTGTTATGCTGTGGGGGGGGCATTTTGCTGGCTTGGTTTGGGTCCACTTGTCCCCTTAGAGGGAAGGGTCACTGCAAATCAATACAAAGTTGTTCTGAGTGATCACCTTTATCGTATAATGAAACATTTATCCTGATGGGAGTGGTCACGAGGGGTCACTGAATGGTTTGAGTATGAAAATTATGTGAATCATATGCTATGGCTTTTGCAGTCACCAGATCTCAACCCAATGGGAGATTTTGGACGTGTTGGGCAGCACTCTCTATCATCAAAACACCAAATGAGGGAATATCTTTTGGAAGAATGGTGTTCCATCCCTCTACAGTTCCAGAAACTTGTAGTAGACTGAAGAATCAATGCGAAGGCATTGAAGCTGTTCTGGCAGCACATGGTGGCCCAACACCTTACTAAGACACTTTTTATGTTATTTTTTTTCCTTTAATTTGTCATCCGTCTGTATATATTAGTCCTCCAATTTAAGTACCGGAATACCTTTGAAACCACCACCCACCCCGTTCTCTGTCGTAGTGGGTCAGCGCTCGCGAAAAGTTCCAGCAGGCGGCCAACCTGATGGACGCCGAACAGCGCATGAAGAAGTCCATGTGGGGCCAGTTCTGGTCTGCTCACCAGAGGTTCTTCAAATACCTCTGCATTGCCTCCAAGGTCCGCAGGGTGGTCCAGCTGGCGAGGGAGGAGATCCAAAATGGGAAGGTGGGATGGTGACGAAATCTGTCTTTTATTTTATTTTATTTTTTTCTATTATGATGATGATGGATGACTGACAACCTTTCTTTCCTCCCCCAGTGTGTGGTGATTGGTCTTCAGTCGACAGGAGAGGCACGGACACTCGAGGCCTTGGAAGAAGGGGGAGGAGAACTAAATGACTTTGTTTCCACTGCAAAGTAATCATTTCCACAATCACCTGATTCACACTATAAAAAAAACATTGACACAGTATGTCGAGTGCTGATTTTATTTTCTTGTTATTTTATTTTCTCGTTTTTCCCCAGAGGTGTGCTCCAGTCCCTGGTTGAGAAGCATTTCCCAGCACCCGACAGACAGAAGCTCTTCAGTCTGCTGGGGATTGACCTCTCGTCCAAGAAGACGCCTGCTCCTGCTGCAAAGGCAGTAGAGCAAAAGGGCAAGAAAAGGAAAGGTAGGAAGACATCCGTGCCAAATGATCAGTTTAAATTTCATCATGGAATCTGAAATTATTAATCTGGTTCGATATACATCGCAGGTCCAGAACTGAAAAAGCAGTTCAAAAAGAAGCCCCGTAAGCACGGCGGGCTTTCGGCCAGCAGTTCGGAGGAGAGCCAGTCTGAGCAGTCGGACAAAGACTCGGATAAGGATTGCGAGAGCGACGACAGTTTCAAGTCAGTCAGCTCCGCAGACGACGACGACTTCAACCCGTTCAGAGACGAATCCGACGGCGAAGACGGTGAGGTTTTAGTTTTTTTTTTTTTTTAATGTTTTTACGTTGTTTGGGTGAGTACCACAGCCTATTTTGTAACCTTAAAGGTACTATATGTAGTTTGCAAAAAATCCTTGTTTTTAATGTAACCGCTGGACTTTAAGTGAACTGCAGTCAGTATCCTGCTCGCACAAGTGAGCGTCCTGCACAACGCACCAGAAACTCTGATCAAACTGGCAAACTAGGCTGTGCTGATCAAATATGAATCAAGATTCTGTTACTGTATTACCTATTTCCCGCCTCAAATGTTTTCAGAAACATATTTTAGTGAACTGTTTAGCTGTAATATAGCTGTATATAAGTTTGTGACCAGCCGCCATTTCTTTTCCTGCTTGAAAATGAACGAGCCAGAACCAAGCTTGTGTCAATCAGCGCTACGTCACGCGTTTCGTCACTTATTTTGGTTTCGCGGGAAAACCGTCCCGAGTCCTTCACATGGAAATCAGTCCACAGCCTGTTATAGGCAATCGAGAAAGTAGGGGATGGTCTCATTCTTTAAGTTACATTACAGTCTGTTCACACATTGGCAAGACAAAGCGATTAATAAATGTAAAAAAATGACAGTCTCTTTTAATATACTTCTTTTTTTTTTTAACCTCCCTTTTCTAGATCCGTGGCTTATCAGGAAAGAACCAAAGAAGGGGAAAGAGAAGAAAAGGAAAAAGAAGACCATCGACCCAGACTCCATTCAAAGTGCCTTGTTAGCTTCTGGGCTTGGCTCGACCAGGCTGGCGTTCACAGCACCTGTTGTCACACCCTCCACCAGGAATACCCTGGGTGAGTCTCGGAGCTTATTTTTAACACGTTTTGCAGAATAGTAATTTCAAAAGGCATAATTGTAACCTCTTATTCTTTCTTACCCCCTGTGGGGGGGGGGTCACTAGTCAAGACCGAGAGCGAGGACAGCTGCCTAACGAGTCAGGATGCTGTGGAAGACGCCCAGAAGATGAAGAGAGACCTGATGGACAAGCTTGAGAAGCTAGCTGGGGATCTGCCTCCCAACACTCTGGACGAGCTGATAGACGAACTGGGAGGACCGGACAACGTAGCGGAAGTATGGGCGACCTTTCAAGCGGCTGTCGTCGGTTCGAGTAGTTCGGATACATCTACATTAAGAATTGGGATTGTACTTTTAAATGGCCTAATACCTCAATTTCCCCCAACGCTTTAGATGACCGGGCGGAAGGGTCGGGTGGTCAGCAACGACGATGGGAGCATCACATATGAGTCCCGCTCGGAGCTTGACGTGCCGGTGGAAATCCTCAATCTCACAGAGAAGCAGAGGTTCATGGACGGAGAGAAGGTGGGTGAAGATTTACATTTCTGCTTGTCTTTGGTGTATTTGAATTTAGAAATGATCCCAGATTTTTTATTTTATTTACAAGAACATCGCGATCATCTCCGAAGCCGCCAGTTCGGGTATATCCTTGCAGGCCGACCGTCGTGTGAAGAACCAGAGGCGGAGAGTTCACATGACTCTCGAGCTGCCTTGGAGTGCAGACCGAGCCATTCAGCAGTTTGGTCAGTGCACACCTACTCTTGTCTTTGCAATTAAAAACAAAACAAAACAACAAAAAGAAAAGGTGTTGATCGTCCTCCTCTTCTTATTCCATACAGGGAGAACACACCGGTCCAATCAGGTCACCGCTCCGGAATATGTTTTCCTCATATCAGAGCTTGCCGGGGAACAGAGATTTGCATCCATCGTCGCCAAAAGACTAGAAAGCCTGGTATGTCCAGATTTTAATCTAGAGGGACTGTACATATCTGTCTGTGGATGACTGGATGGCCACTTACATCTGTTGCTTTTTCTATCAGGGTGCACTCACTCATGGAGACCGGCGAGCCACAGAAACCAGAGACCTCAGCCGATATAATTTTGACAACAAGGTAATGAACATTGTCTAAATTGATATTTTGTTTGTTTTTTGTTCGCCAGTGCCGAATACTCTCTCTCTCAACTCTCCCCGCAGTATGGCAGAAACGCGCTGGAGATTGTGATGAAATCCATCGTGAAACTTGACGTTCCCCTAGTGTCGCCACCTTCGGACTTTGAAGGGGATTTCTTCAAAGGTGCGTGCGTCGCAAGCTTTTACGAAGGTGTCTTGGGTCAGATTTTTGGTGTCGTTCACTTAGTGCTGGGCAATATGGCCATGTGTATGTGTGTGTATATATGTGTATATATATATATGTGTGTGTGTGTATGTATATATATATATATATATATATATATATATGTGTGTGTGTGTGTGTGTGTGTGTATATATATACACACACACAGTGAAGGAAGTAATTATTTCATCCCTTGCTGATTTTGTAAGTTTGCCTACTGATAAAGAAATGAACAGTCTATAATTTTAATGGTAGGTTTATTTTAACAGTGAAAGACAGAATATCAAAAATCACATCATATAAAAGTTATAAATTGATTTGCATTTGATTGAGTGAAATAAGTATTTGATCCCCTACCAACCAGCAAGAATTCGGACTCCCACAGACCGGTTTGATTAGTCCTCTCGCTTTAAGAAAGTACTCCTAATCTCAACTTGTTACCTGCATAAAAGACACCTGTCCACAGAATCAATCAATCAGATTCCAACCTCTCCACCATGTGCAAGACCAAAGTGCTGTCTAAGGACGTCAGGGGCAAGATTGTAGACGTGCACAAGGCTGGAATGGGCTACAAGACCATCGGCAAGCAGCTTGGTGAGAAGGAGACAACTGTTCGTGCGACTATTTGAAAATGGAAGGAACACAAAATGACCATCAGTCGCTCTCGGGCTGGGGCTCCACGCAAGATCTCGCCTCGTGAGGTATCGATGATCATGAGAAAGGTGAGGGATCAGCCCAGAACTACATGGGAGGAACTTGTTAATGATCTCAAGGCAACTGGGACCACAGTCACCAAGAAAACCATTGTTAACACACTATGCCGTAATGGGTTAAAATCCTGCAGCGCCCGCAAGGTCCCCCTGCTCAAGAAGGCACATGTACAGGCCCGTCTGAAGTTTGCCAATGAATACCTGAATGATTCAGAGAAGGCTTGGGAGAAGGTGATATGGTCAGATGAGACCAAAATCGAGTTCTTTGGCATCAACTCAACATGTTTGGAGGAAGAGAAATGCTAACTATGACCCCAAGAACACCATCCCCACTGTCAAGCATGGAGGTGGAAACATTATGCTTTGGGGGTGTTTCTCTGTTAAGGGGACAGGACAACTTCACCGCATCGAGGGGAGGATGGATGGGGCCATGTACCGTGAAATCTTGGGCGACAACCTCCTTCCTTCAGCCATGTCACTGAAAATGGGTCATGGATGGGTCTTCCAGCACGACAATGACTCAAAACATATGGCTAAGGCAACAAAGGAGTGGATCAAGAAGAAGCACATTAAGGTCATGGAGTGGCCTAGCCAGTCTCCGGACCCATGGAAAATCTGTGGAGGGAGCTGAAGCTTCAAGTTGCCAAGCGACAGCCTCGAAACCGTAAGGATTTGGAGAGGATCTGCAAAGAGGAGTGGACCAACATCCCTCCTCAGATGTGTGCAAACCTGGTGACCAACTACAAGAAACGTCTGACCTCTGTGCTTGAGAAACCGTGGAGAAACCCTTGTTGGCAAAGTCATGTTTTGCTAGGGGATCAAATACTCATTTCACACAATCAAATGCAAATCAATTTACAATCACAATCAATTTACTTTTTAAATATTTTTATTCTGTCTCACTGTTAAAAGAAACCTACCATTAATTTTCTTTGTCAGTGGCCATACTTACAAAGTGTGTGTGTGTGTGTGTGTGTGTGTGTGAGTGAAGACACATTTATTGGTATGAAATAGTCAAAAAACTACACATTGAATTGTAAAAATGTTACAACAAAACTTGCCAGCATCCTTTTTTATTTTATTTTTATTTTTACAAACTAAATCTCAAAATAAAAATGGAGGGAAAACAAATCTAAAGATAAAAGTATTTTTATATAATGAACATTGCATAGCACTCGTAATGTAAGTAAGAAATGAACAAGTGCAGCTGCTTTAATTAACATTTCATAAAATAAATATGGCAAATAGGCCTAAATAAATAATAATGTTTGTGGTGTTGCCCGTCTTCAGTGACACAATGGATATTTACGGTCTGGCGTTTGTTGGGGATATTTTAGTTCCATCCCAAAGCCAACTGTTCATGTATGTGGCCCTCTTCTCAACCGCTGTCTCCGCTGCAGTGTGTTTACAAGTGCAAGCTACCCAGGAGGGAGGGGGCGGGGCTTCTTTCTATATCGACAACCATAATTGGCTAGGTGAAAGGCAAAAGGTCATCTTTAGATTGTCCAAATTGATTGGCTTTGCGTTGCCACTTGTAACGCTTCTATAAATGAACAAATCTGCATAAGACGTTATCGAGCTATATTTCGATGTGGAGGAAAAAATGATGGCGATAATTATCATTTCATAGCCCAGCACATTGACTCCAAAGATTTTTACTCAATTAGTTTATTATAGTAAGACACATATATATATTTTTGTATATGTTCTCTGCAGAAATTCAAAGTGGACTAATAGGAGTTGGTCTCATCAATGTTGAAGACAGACTCTGCTCAATGTCACTTGACAAAGGTAGGTGGGATGAACAATACACTGACCACGATGCACTTTTTTTTTTTTCCTGCAATGATGGTAGTGGACTTTTAAAATGAATCTGTTGCTGTCTTTTCCAGACTACAACAACATAGGCAAGTTCCTCAACCGTATACTTGGCATGGAGGTACAGCAGCAGAATGCCCTCTTCCACTACTTCTCTGAAACACTAGCAGCAGTCATTCTGGAAGCCAAGAGGAATGGCAGATACGACATGGGCATCTTGGGTGAGCGCAGTGTCCAAGCCGCACGAGACGGGGAAAAGAAGAAGTCTTGGATCTACAATGCATTTAATCACTTTTAAACCCCCCCCCCCCCCTCGGTGTTCTTTTTACAGATCTTGGCTCGGGTGATGAGAAGGTGAAGAAGATGGACTGCAAGAAGTTCCTCACACCTGGCTACACCACCTCAGGACACGTTGAGCTTTACACAGTATGTTGAACTACCACTTTTGACCGTAGTTTGCTTATCAGCTGCACTTGTATCACTCAAATTTCTTTACCTATGTGGCTTTTGTAGGTAAGTGTGGAGAGGGGGTTGTCGTGGGAAGAAGCCACCCATTCTTGGGCAGATCAGAGTGGACCAGATGATGGCTTTTATGTACAGGTGTGTATTTATACTCCCTTTGACTCTATGAACATTTATCTCTGAAGGAGATGGGAAGAGCAGCATTGGTCGTTTATAATCTTGGCGCGTTGTATGTATAAAACAAGTATAGTAGCATTAAAGCGGCATTAAGTGAAGTTCAAGGCAATGACGTAAACAAACTCCGACATTTACTACATCTGCTTGCGGCAGCCGAGAATCGTCAAAAAGTGCAGGGTCGCTGAGAATGAATCCTTAGCCTTGGCTTTGTTGACCCCGCCAATTTGGGAGTCTTGAGATTAAATTGTATTATTATAATGTTGCTTAATGCAGCTTTAATCTCCTATAATAAAAGTTCATGCCATCGTCAATGAATATCCCCCGAAATGGTATGGTGAAATGCGCTTGTAGCCGTTGCATTGTATACACAGCTCATTCACGACATGCAGTAAAATAGTAGCAAAGTACTGCGACGTAGCGTAAAGGGAAGTCACGTGGTAACCAGTAGCAGCAATAACATTGATTGAGCAAGATGTGTCTGCAGTGTGGAATTATTTTAAGATTGAGCGCAAAAGCAACACTGGAATGCAATACATGCAACGTGAGCATTGGAAGTTTCAACATGACAAACCATGATCAAGCACTTGCAGATTTCTGTTCTTTTAATGCACTGAATTGAGTTTTGCAAAGTTTCACTTTAAGTGATATTTGAAAGTTTGAAAGCTGCTTTCAACTGTATATTTTATTTAATAGAGTACCTAAATAAAAGGAAGCCATTTCTGTGGGGAAATGGAGAACAGTTTGAGCGTGATTTTTAGATGGAGATCATAAGGAAGTTAACTGCTGATTCCGATCCTATATTTTGTTTTGTCTCAAACAACTACTAAGCTGATACTTAAGGTTGCGGGATCGGAAATGAAAAGGTGGTATTGTCCCATCCCTAATTATGTATCGTAACAGAATGACGTTAAAGAGGCAAAACTCTAGTCACCAAGACTTTAGAGTGGAATTCATCTGGGGTATTTAAATTCAGCTTCATCTCGATAATGTGACTCATGTTGAATCCCACTTTCGCTTTAAGATCCGGAACAACAGGAAAACGGCCATACTGGTCAAGGAGGTGAACACCAAGAAGCGGCTCTTCCTGGTGCACAGGCCCAACACCGGCAAACAGCTCAAACTCGAGCCATATGTGGACATCAAGAAGCGCTGTAAAAAGGTAATGTCCCCCTGACGCCACTGATAATACCACCATAGAAACGCACTGGATGTGAGATTCTCCTAATGTGGTGAATCACGATTAGGTTTTTGTTTGTTTTGGCCTTCAGGTCTTGTCAGAAGACGCCAAACAACACTGGATTGACCAGTACAAGTCCTCTGCAAAGATCTGTTCTCACGCATACTGGTACATGCCCTACATCCACGGTTTTTAAATCTCTGCCTTGGCACGCTTATCTTTTTTTAAAGCAACATATTTCATCGTTTGGTGTTAATCTGCCCACAGGCGTGGAAACTGTAAGAAGGTCTCGGTGGGTCTACAGTGCGATATTGGCCTGCGGTGCAGATCGTACTACGTCCTGTGTGGCTCGGTGCTCAGTGTGTGGACAAAGGTGGAGAACGTGCTGTCCTCCGTCAGTGGAACCAACGTCAAGATGCAGATCGTTCGCCTCCGAACGGAAGACGGACAAAGGATAGTCGGTAGGCTGGGGAGATGAGGGGTTTCAACGCATTAACGGGGTTCTTACCAGGTGCTTGAATTTCATCCTCAGAAATTTTAAGTACTGAAATACCTTGAAAATAGACCCTTTTTGTGCACTTCGGCATTGAAAACCTGTGATATTCCCCCTGGTATTGTTATTCAAATGAAATAATAAAATGAAATGAAACGTCATAAAATTATTCCAGGGAAATGTATATTTAATCCAGCATAGTTGGAAACACTTATAATAGTAGATGACATGAGATTTATAATGTATACACTGACTTAACACTTTATTAGGAACACTGTACTAATACTTGGCCCCTCCCTTTGCTCTGAAAACAGCCTCAATTCTCCTTGGCATGGATTCCACAAGATGTTTGAAACATTCCTTTGAGATTCTGGTCCATGTTGACATGATTGCATCACGCAATTCCTGCAGATTTGTCAGCTGCACATTCATGCTGCCAATCTCCTGTTCTATCACATCCCAAAGGTGTTCTATTGGATTCAGATCCGGTGACTGGGAAGGCCACTGAAGAACATTGAACTCATTGGCATGTTCATAAAACCAGTTTGAGGCGACTTTTGCTTTGACGCGGTGCATTATCATGCTGGAAGTAGCCGTCAGAAAATGGGTAAATTGTGGCCATGAAGGGATGCACATGGTCAGCAACAATATACTCAAATAGGCTGTGGCATTCAAGCAATGGTTGATTGGTATTAACGGGCCCAAGTGTGCCAAGAAAAAAATCCTAAATTCTGACCCTACCATCTGTGTGCCTCAGCAGAAATCGAGATTCATCAGACCAGGCTACATTTTTCCAGTCTTCAACTGTCCAGTTTGGGCGAGCCTGTTCCCACTGCAGCCTCAGCTTTCTGTTCTTGGCTGACAAGTGGAACCCGCCGTGGTCTTCTGCTGTTGTAGCCTATCCGCCTCAAGTTCAACGTGTTGTGCATTCTGGGATGTTTTTCTGCTCACCACAATTGTACAGAGTGGTTATCTGAGTTACCGTAGCCTTTCTGTCAGCTCGAACCAGCCTGGCCATTCTCCGTTGACCTCTCTCATCAACAAGCCGTTTCAGTCCGCAGAACTGCCGCTCACTGGATGTTTTTTTGTTTTTTGCACCATTCTGAGTAACCTCTAGAGACTGTTGTGTGTGAAAATCCCAGGAGATCAGCAGTTACAGCAAATACTCAAACCAGCCTGTCTGGCACCAACAACCATGCCGTGGTCGAAAACACTGATCACTGCTGCCACACAAAATTGGCTGATTAGATAATTGCATGAATAAAGCTGCATTCACATGGAACACGGGAGACGGCAAACCGGAAGTCATATTAGTGGACGAGAGCATGACGACAGGCCGGCAGAGAACAACGGTACACGGCATTTGCTGTCAAAGTTAAAATATTTTAACTTTTGCTGTTCTCCGTGACGGAATTACAGCTGGATGTTACGTAGCTACCTTACAGACATGAAGAAAGCAAGGAGCCGACTCTACTGCGCATGTCTGCTGTAGCTGCCGGAGTTTTGCCCTGTAGTGACGGACCCGGTTATCCTGGGAACCAGACGAATCTGTGAAACATGAGCTTGCAGATTCGTCTGGTTTCCAGGATAACCGGGTCCGTGTCTGCCGATGTCAGGCTAGGACTCGGTAGATGCCGGTTTTTCTGGAATATCGCACTTAAATGGCTTAAATAAAAACCGTGGATTGATATAAAAGTTGTTTTTTTCTATTTAATAATTGCGTGGAGGCTGTTTTGTGATTGTAGCGAGGAAGCAGATAGAGGATTTGGACGTGGTGGTCTCGTGTGGCACGGTTGGTCAGGTGATGAAGTTGCAGCTCCAGGTTATTACTTGTATAATAATATAATTAAATATGAAACATTTATAATATAAGAAGGGCTTCTATTGCCAGTGGAAACCAGGTGATCAGCCATTGATCACTCAGTTAACAGGTCATTGATCACTACCAGGAAACAGATCTCTATAGATGCACTCTCTCTCGAAGCCGCATAACAATATCCATAAATATATCCATAATGATGTACAATAATATATAATCCATTGTCAAACCTGCTTGGAGATGAATATGATGCTTTATAGCCGGCTTGTGTAAAGTTAACCAACTACGAATGACAATAGGTTTTGGAGGGAATTTAACATTCATTTAAGTTTGCAATCAAATATTAATAGTAAGCTGCATTTTTATAGCTACATGCATTACTAAAATTTTTTAATATAATGACAGACATGAAATAATTTAGTTTATTATATGTTAAGTCTTGAGTCTTTGTACATCACCATAGAAACATCATGACGTTTTGCTATCGTACCTCCTCGCTCCCCCGTGCCGTTTGCCGTCTCCCGTGTTTCATGTAAATGCTGCATAATTAGGTGTACAGGTGTTCCTAATAAAGTGCTCAGTGAGTGTATATGTATATTAGATATACTAATATAAATAATAGACTATGAGATTAAGATTATATTTTAATTTATAAAGATCACATTGAGAATTGAATTATTTGTTTTGAAATCCTTGAAAATGGAAAAATTGATGGTTAAAAAAGTACTTGAAAGTTCTTGAATTTCATCTTGTAGTGCCAGAATTGGTATAAGTGCACAGTGTCAAACATCAAGATTTCAGTTGTCCTTATAAACATAATATATATGTGTATATATATTTTTTTCCTCCCCAGGCTTGATTATTCCCGCAAACTGCGTGTCGCCTTTGCTCAACATCCTGTCGACCTCGGACCAGTGCCAGCAGCTGGCCGTGCAAGAACAGCAGAAGTGGCAGCAGCTTCACCCCCAAAGTCTCAGTCATTTGCCCGGCACATAGAGTGCGTGTGTGTGTGCGTGTGTGTGTGTGTCCGCCCGCTCCGAACTTAACAAATCACCTCCCAACCTAAAGGAGTTCCTCTCATCACCGTTATTCCTCCTTCCGGATCTGTGAATTCCCGGTCTTTCCTGAGAGCCATCCCATAATGGTACTCCTTATTGTGAAGCAGCGGTCACAGAGAACTGATTTCAGGGGTTGTTATTTTTTAGTTTTATCTTTTCTTTCTTTTTGTCTTTGAAGACCAGATGCTCTTTGACCCACACAGGCCGGTGGATTACTTACAGTCCTCTGACATTCAGAGTGAAGGATTTGAGATGCAGTTCTTGAGAGAGATGGGGGGGGATGTAAGTTGACGCCCCCCCCCACAATTGTATAGCTTGCCCCCGTGCATGTGTTGAAATTCACACTGTCCCAAATGTGACCAGGAGCTTTTGGGAAATCTGAAGAAGGGTCATTCAGACCAACTAGACCAAATTAGCACAAGTGATTAAAAGCTTTGAAATGTAAAGAAAAAATGGCTACAATTTTTTTGGGGTGGGGGAAACTACAATGTCATACCTGTATTTCATATTTGTGATTTTCTTTAGTTAAGTGATATTTGTGACTAAAGTGATTATTTTATTTATTTATTTTGGGGGGGTTAGGGTTATAGGGCTTATATTTGGTCCATCATTCCCAAATGGTTTGCATACGGTCAGTGATGCTTATGACTTGGTGTTCTTGACTTACTATATTCATAAACAGGACTATCTAAAAAATGAAACTGCATTAAAGTAAGATCACAATAGTAATTTGGAATCAATGGGTTTGAGGAGGGAAAAAATGTTTTTCCTCAATCCTTTTATGAGTGGAGTATGAAAGATTATTACAAATAGAAACTTGTATGATATTGTAGTTTTTTTTGTTTTGTTTTTTTGCTTGGGCAACAATGCAAACGAATAATTTGTACATTATTTACTTTAAGTCTGAAAATTTAAACCTGCGTCATCTCCACCTTTTGGTCTTAATATTGACTGGGATATTGAACGTGTCTTTGTCTTGACAAAAGTTGAACATAGAAGGATGTGAAATATATTAACTAAATATATTTTATTGACAAAAACGCAAGTATTGATTTTTCCTTTTTTTTTTTTTTTTTTTAGATCTTTTTTTTGGATCTTTTTAGGATCACTTAGACCAGTTCCAGGCACTGCACTGAGCTTAGCGTTCTATAGAACGCTGGAATAACGTTTTTTTTGTTTGTTTTTTTTTTCTCCCTCATGAACGGCATCGAGCTCAGGGGTTAAACAACTCAAACACCCTCCTTTTCAAATCGAAGCGGGAAAAAGCGAAAGTTATTTACAATAACGCATGACCTTTATTTTCCAAATCTTCCTTTTACACTTTCAGCTCTTACACAAATGACACAAAGCTTTCTTCAAATTCACTCGACTAGATTTCCACTGGAAGCAACAGACCAAAGTCTGGCACGTGACGTAGTTAAGAAGAAGAAAGGCTATAAAGGAATGTTGTATTTCACAGTCGGTATTCCCAGACAACCTTAACCTGTGGAGGGGAACCCTGAAAGGACTTTCCTTTCTATCCATGCACGAGTTGCACTACTGATTGACTTGTACAAAAAAAAAGGCTGCGTTACGTTGAATGAGTGCAATGACCAATAAAGCTTGGTATACTTCTCATCCGACAAATACAAGTTATTATGCCTCGTGATATTGGATTGGATCTACAAGTTGAAAAATATTTCCAGATAAAGCGATTACTTATTGTCTAAAAATGTTAAGATGTGATAAAGCTCTTCTTTTTTATGGTAGTTCTGAGAAGTGCTCTAGTTGGTGACAAATTAGTTTTCCTCGCTCTATAAATCAGTCCTGCACTTGTAAGGTCCTGAGACTTGACTGCATGTACCCATGATTCCACATTGTTTTCCTGCTAATGTTTAAATGTCAATTCTGTAGCCCCATTTGAAGTAAGATAGACATGAGTGTGGGGCAGGCCCCAGAGATGATGATTTTCTATTTCATTTTCTATATTTGAATCATTCCTCCGCGGCCTAAATTGCCCTTCATTTTTTTTTGCAAACGCTGTATGACTTAGAAAGCCTTTGAAAAATCACTGTTAAAGTGTAAAAAAAAAAAAAATAACCTAATCTAAACTCTTTGATGCATGTGATCATTTGAGTCAAGTGAAAATGATATGATCAAATGAATGCATATTTTTATTTGTACATGTTTTAGCTTTGTAAGAAATGTATCACATTTTGTAGACCAAAACTCCAAACATTGACGGATGTTTTTCCAACGTTAAAAATAAACACAAACTTTAAATATTAGAAAATTGGCCAAATTTTGAGCTTGACATTTCCAGTTTTCATATCAAGTGGACAGAAAATGACTGATGCTGAGTACCAGTTCTGAAAATAAGAAGTAAATATTTTCTGAGTGGTGCTTTGCAATACGCTATTTTAGTAAATCAAATAACGTTGATTCCAGGGGTTCAGATGTGATATATGATGTGATACACGGGTTAAATGCACTATCTTCAAGAACTTCTTCGAGGCCGCCCAAACATTACTCTTCCAGGCTTATCCACGCTCCTCCCACGCCGGGAATTTGGCCTCTTAAGTGCAGGAGCTGCAGCCTTCTCCACATGCTGGTGCCTGTCTGCTGGATCAGGAGCTGCCAACCAGGCCCGGG
>OMKR01027837.1:1318-12362 GCA_900302355.1 Cyttopsis rosea | reverse complement strand
TTTTTGTTCCACTCAGGCACCTTCTCTCCTCTTTTTGTCTTCTGATAAAAATTTTAAGCAGCCTTGATTTATGAATGGTGAGAGATGAGTCCACACAGAAAATGACTAAAGGCAGAGACTGCCATCCAGATGGGAATGAACATGCAAACCAAGCGATAGCTCAGCCGATAAATTGGTAGGAGGAAGTAGTCATGTAAATGACTAAAGAAATTGTTCCGACCAGCCATTTTGCACTCATGCCTGCACAGTTTTTGGGGCCAGATTAAAAATTAGGGGATGGCACAACAGGAAGCATTCTTATGATGACTTAATGGGGCTACTCACATAATGAGGCGGCCCAGCTGGCTTGTTCCTCTAACAGGCTGTTTGGAGGGAGATTATGGGGGAAGTGCGGTGATGGTTCTGAACTCCTGTTGCTGTTATGGAGGCCTGGCGTGTTGCTACAAACCTGGCTGTACAACAACAGGGTGAGGCTTCATGGAAGCACTTAACCTGCTGCGATTCTGGGGCCTCTGTTCAAATGTCTACCAGCTCCGCAGACCTGCATCACATTAGAGGGCTAAGATGTGATTTCCTCCCGAAGCAGCCATCGCACAGTTTACCGGTCACCAGGTTGAAGGAAAGAGGAAAATAAAATCAGGTTCTCACAGTAAAGGAGAAGATCGAAAAGGGAAGAAGATATGTCTGGTGTGTTATCACACAGTGATAACACTTTTCAAACCCAAAATCAGTGTTTCAACATATTGAAATTTCCTTTTGTGGTCAAGTGCCACAGATTGTGCAGAAGTAAATTTCATGCAAATCTTACTTCCAAGTGTGGATTTACCTTTACATCCAGATGATCTTTCAAGCTATATCAATGTTTTTCAATCAGAAAAGACAATACTTGAAAAGACAATATGTTTCGAACAGTATCAAAAAGGCAACAGCATGGTCTTAGTACTTGAATCTGGTCATCATGTCTTTAGTCTGGTTTTGAGTCTACATTATTGTAGTGAAGGCTCATTGTAAAACCCGGTCATGACTGAGATGCTATTGTATTGGCCGTCCCTCGTTCTTCCTCAGAAGTGGCCGTGTCCTCATGCACGCTGGCTAGCCTTACCATTTCTAATAGCTGATTAGGGTGAATTACAAAGCTCTCAGTGCCATGGCCATTAGTAACTATAAAGGCATAAATTATAAACCTATTCGTGTAATCCGAACCCACAGTGAAAAAGCCAGACTCGGGGGGGAGGGGGGAGGCAATGAAGATCCTTAACATGATCTGTGCTCCGAGCCGGCACCTGGACTGATGTTACTGGCAATCAATACAGGATCCGTTTGATGGTCCTTTGAGAGGAGATCTCCACTGACACCAGGGCTTCAATCTGTCCAGCAGCTCTCAGTCACACCTGCTTCCGTTCTCTCTTTCTTTCTTTCTCCCTCTCTCTTTCACACCTGTCTGGTGCCAGTACTGTACAATGCAGTGTTATCCACCTAAACAGACACCATGACTGGATGATTTATCATGCGGTGTGTAACGCTGGTGAAACAGCTCATCTTTTGGGAAATATTCATCACATAACTCCCTACGGTTGAATTTAAGGTGATGATAAAATAAGATTTTGTAATGTTAGTGTGTTCTCTTGTTGTGAAACATTTTGCACCACACTTGCCTTTCAGAGATTTCATTGTTAATATATCCAAAATATCTCCACTAAACAGATGTACATCCCCTTATCGGTACCAACTACTACTGCTATGTCTGGCTAGATTATTCAGTGTGAATGCAGCATGTGGGAGGCATAGCGAGTAATAATGTTATTATTACTGATATCACAGCCCTTTGTAATGTGTAAATGTGTATTTATTGTTGTGATGCCACAAAAAAACTATATCATGCATCCCTATTATAAATAGCACATCTTAAGCTAGGGCCACATTATGTGATTTTCAAGGCCGATTTAGCAACAATTTGAGATCGGGCTGAGTCGTGGTAGTCCAGGGTGGTCGCACTGTCCCAATAGGCCAGGTCACGATTCAATCAAACATGTGATTTTGATTTTATCGGACCTAGTCTTTCCAAAATCCTTTGATGTGTCTGCGTCCAAGCCTCAAATCGCATCGGCAATTTTCAACAGCCAATGAGATTGTGCGCTCTGCGCCCGTGGCTGGGCGCTGGGGCCCGGTCGGGTCCGGGATGGGGTCCGCATGGCCGCTGGTCGACCTGCTGCTCCCTCGTGTTGATCTGGTTGTGCTTCACCTATCTCAGTGCTGGAACTCAACTCAGTACATACATCATACAATAGGCCTAGGGTTTGTGGGACGGGTGGGGTGCAAGCTATGTGGGTAGGGATGCGGCAGGGCGGCTGCGATCTTGCCCATCACGCTCCTGCCCCGGCGTGCTTCATGACTGTCCTGCAAGTTATGGTGTGGCAGGACTCCCCTTTGCGCGGGCCGCTGGTGGGCGCAGGGCCCGGCTCCGGTCCTGTGGTTCGTGCCAGGCACCCGAGGCCCGGGGTCTGCGCTTGTGGGTGCATCTTATGTGTGCGCTTCAGGGGAGTGGGGTCACCTCGCGCTCTCTGGGACTGGTTCGTGCTCCTCCGGGTCATGCGTGGGTGTTGTTCTGTGGGCTATCGGCTTCTCTGGGGGGTGGGGGGTCTTCTGTGGCTGCTGGCTGTGGTGCTCTGAGCTTTCTCAGAGTGTCTACATGGCTGCGGGACTTATGGGTGGCTGCGAGGCCTTTTCTGCTGCTTTGAGGCGCTACGATATAGTTCTGACCTCATACACCAGAACTAATTGGGACAAGTCCTTCGCACTCACCGGTGGACACACACACACTCACACTCACGCAACAGCATACAAATACTCTGTTGTATACCAAGCATGCTGACAGCACAAAAGAAAAATAAAAAAAAAAGAAAGCAAGAGATTGTGCGCCTGCACGATGGCGAAGCCAAAGAAAGCGGCAAGTGGGTGACTGTGGACTTCTGAAATGGAGGAGCGACTTGTGGAATAGTGACAGACTCATCAGTGTCTAATTAGTGTACGTCAGCGCTGCAAGTTTGCTACACAAACAACCACAGTAGAGAGCTATATGGCATCCATGTTTGTTTTGGTGGAAGTACTACGAAACAGCAGTTGTTATGTGTGTGTACAGAAGACACTGAAAATCTGCAAATGTCAGTCGTGAAATGTGCGACACTCACTTTTCATTGTCATTCACGATTGAAAACATCACGTAACATTACGTGATGTTTTATCAACGTGTCCTATCAATTATGTGTCCTATCAATTATGTATCATCTATTCATGATAAATTATCTTACTAAGTGTTTTAAGTTATGAGTAAGGATCTAATGAATAAATCATAAGTTTAGGGTCTAACCTTTTTTTTTTTATCTGTAATTTTCCTTCACTATACTTTCTCAATCACATAACTGTGATCTCCAACTCTGTCTAGGTAACATTGCAAGCAACCTTCAGTAGAAAATGCTGAATTAAAAGTGAATGGACCTAAGATGTAATTTGGTTGCTTTTGAATGATCTTGTGTGATAGATGTTTTAGCTATGTCACAATATTTCAAATTGTCCCTTTTAGGAAAACCTTTTTCTTTTACACACACACACACACACACACACACACACACACACACACACACACACACTTCAAGCATACTGTAGCAGTGCTTGTACTTAAGCAGGCGGAAGAGCCAATGGAGGATGTGGCAGGTCAAAGAGATTAGCCCAGCTCTGTAATGGGTTAGGTGTCAGGGTAGTGAGGTGAAGGCCAAAAGAGGAAGTTGGAGAGAGAGAGAGAAAGAGAGAGACAGACAGAGAGAGAGAGAAAAATAGAAAGTAGACAACACAAATAGAGCGAGTCTGATGACTGTAGCAAATAGCGCAAATATCTATATGTCATTGCTTTCACTCTCAATTTTTCTGCATTGTCCCGTTCTAACTACTTTTGTTATGAGGTACATGGGATTGTATTTTAATGCCTTCTGATGAACATGTAACTTGATCGCTTACAGTAATGACTTGTTTCAGCTAACCAGTTGTTTGGGAAATGCTTTATATAACTCTATTACAAACCACCGACATCCAGCCTTGTAAACACCCGCTCTCTCCCAAACTCATCCACTGCAGACTCGGCTTAAGTGGTCCAAGCTGCTCCTGGCTGTAGGCCAAAGTCACTGGTACTCTGGGAAAGTCAAGCGGGGTCAAGAGAGCCATTTCGATAGCACCGCCATGGGTTGCCCCAGCCTCTTACCGATGGTGGCGGGAGATAGGGGGTTGTTTATGACAGTGAAGGAAAGGTCAATCCTGTTCCCGGCTTTGCCCCCAAAATATGTTTTGTGATGCATTTGTTAGTTGTGAACTGTCCACATGTGGACTTTGAATGTTTTGCGGCCCTTGTAACCCACGATTCGCTTGTAGTTTCATCCACACAAATTCAGACCTATGACCTATATTAAGAGTCTCCAATTATCCTTAGCTTTATGTCTTTGGAGATGTGGGGAAAACTTGAGCACCCAACCACAGGAAATTGTGAACGTGCAAAGTCCACGCAGACAGGTCCCGAGACGAGATTCAAAAAACCGGGTCTCTGGAGTTGCTGAAATGCGTAGTTTGATCCTAGGACACTCCCAGTCCAGCGTGGAACCCCTCGAGTGGATCCAGCAGACAGTTGGCCTCCTCAAAGTCGGCCATACTGGGCATGCTTCCAACGGCAGGCATCCTTACAGAGGCTCAACTCACCGAAAACTGACTGCTGTCCATTCAGAGAGAAGCTGTTAGCCTGAGGTCCACTAGAGAGATCCTTCCGGTTCCTCCATGAGTAAGGTATATCCCCCAACCTCCCAATAAGAACAAAACATGCCTTCAAAGAAATTTGCTGTTTTCTGCCTATGGTTTCCCAACAGTCTTACAAATGTATTTTACAAAATCCACAAAGCCAATGTACTGTAGACTGGATACCTACCTTTAAGGGTAGAAATCACTGCTTCTACACCACTGTGTTACCATGATGGAGCCTGTTGTTTGTCCAGATCCAAGCAATATGCAAGAATATGCAACCAAAGCAAGAGGCTTCAGCAATATGGCGTGACTCTTTGTGAGTCTGCTAAATGTGACCCTTTGATTTCTTGAAATACAGCCTCCAGCCACTTTTATTTAAAGATTGGGACCTCTACTCCATTCCGCCACTGTTGCTGAAACGTAATCCCGGCGTGCTAACAATGACACCTGAGCATTATCCAACACTTGTGGCATTTCATGACTGATCTCCGATTCCAAATCCAGCACGAGGAAAGTCTGAACACCATCCGTCCGCACATAATTGAGCTTTTGCCTGGTCTGCGGTGCAATGTACTGCGTCGGGAGTTCCACTAAAGTCCGCCACATCTGTCATTTTGATAATAAGTGACGTTCTTAATCCCAGCATTTGGTCAGCCAGACTCTGTCTTGACAAAATCTGTCTAAATGTTATTCTGTGTTATACCTCTCACAGTTTCAGCCTTCTAAGTGATACAAACCGCTGGCATTATTTACCGTATCCAAGTATACAGTTCTGTCTTGTGGTACTCATGATTAAAGTCACCCCCGGGGTAAGTCAGACGCTTTTAAATGTGGCCATGTATGGATATTCGCTATTACAATAGCCTTTCTAATTAGAAGGCAGGGATTTTAAACTAAATGGGAACACCAATCGAAAACAGTTTAGGAAGAGGAAGAATGGAGCTCATGTTAAAGACTTTTTGATTCCCTGTAGAGCTGTTACCAAGTGGATTCTACATCTGTTTGCCTGGCAGTACAGCAGATGATGTGGTGCTGACCTGAACCAGATGTCAGGAGACGTACTGTCTATAGGGACATGACAGTTTTAGTCCCCTATCATACATCTGCCTTACTGTACCTCTGCCTCCGTTAATGGTACAAAGATCTGTGTAGGCCCAAATTTTTTTTAATATGTTTTACAGGACATTTAAAAAAAATCGAGAGATTACTTTGATGGTATTTCAGCTTTATTAGGTTGCAAATAGCAGAGGGATTCCAGGTACAATGGGAAAAAGAGAGAGAAACAAAGTGTTGCTATGTAACAAAGGTTAGGAATCTGAATGGAACTCATGGCATTGCAAGGTATGCGGTATGTTTCATATCCTGCTCTACCCAACGATAAACCTCTTGCGCCATTGAAGTGAACAAGCATATCGGGATTTTCTTCTCCAATGACCAGATCTTATTTGCATTTTTACGGTTGTTTTGTTTTGTTTTTCTATTTTTTATCATTTTGGACTGGTATAAGGAGAACAAAGATGGAGCATTTTCTTTTAAATAGAAGCACACCATTCTGCCTTTTTGGTTTGGTGAAATAGGGATGTAGTGTACGCCAATGGGTCGGGATTTATCTGTCAATGCACATTGCTTGGGGAGCGGGAGCCGGTCTCGCAGGTTTTGCCCTTTCAGTTAGCAGCCACATCTTTTTAAATCATAGGAACCAACTCTATTGTACCACCCAAGTGTCTGTCCTCGCTGAAGTCACCAAACATGTTGGCTTTGGTGGACATGAAGGATTGCTTTTAATCTGTTTGTCTTTTTGCATGTAGAATTTTTGCATATGATATTTGATTTTATTTCTTTGAGAGTTTATGATTCTTATGTATGTATGCATCATGTCATCATCTGTATACTCTTATACAAAAGTGGATTCACGACTACACAGTGACAAAATTACCGTCTCCCAACCAACTGTTGTCAAACTGATACAGTTTCTGTGCTGTTTCTCTTTGTTTGCTTTTCATTTTCAACGCAACTTTTTCCCTGAAAAGTTCTGCTCCGACATGAGGGCCGCCTTGACAAAGTCGTTTTACACCTTCGAGGCCGCTGGCTGAGGTCTTTGGAAAAAGTGGGAAAGGAGAACTTCCTCTCGGTTTGCCAAAAGCTGGAGGACTCGGTCAGCGTCACCAGCCGTCCTCGGCCGGACACCTCTCAGCACTCACAAAGGCTCATTCACACGTCTCCCCGTGTGTCCATGCACGTAAGCGAATGCGCTTGGACAAGCAGATGTGCAGTTGACTTTAAACAGCAACTTTAAACAGTGGGAATAGAGGTGAGTCAGCAGATAAATCCTCCAGTTGTTTATATGGATCCATTTAGGCCATTGCGTAGAATTCCTTGATATGTCTCATCTCCTCAATTGATGCGTTTTTGAAAGACGTCTTCCAAGCGATAAACTACTTTTATGGAGTATAAAAGTTTAAGAGTTATACTTTGAACAAAATGGTCATGCTTCACTTTGTTGAGGGATTACCATTGTAATTTTCCACAACTAGAGTTTGGCTGAACAGGGGCTGCGTTGCTTAGATTTAAAAGAACCTCATCCCTTCTTCAGTGTTCACCAACAAAGTTTATGCCATCCCTCACCCAGTAAATCCCCATACGATAGCATTTTATTGTTGTTTATCAAATGTGTCAAATGAATGACTTCGTTTTTTGGGAATTCTCATTTGTGCTGCTGCATATCTAAAACTGTTTAATAGCATAAATCTCACAATATCTATAACACTGATCAGGAATGTGAGATTTCCTTGTTTTTCTCCTTTGCTCCACCAAAACAATGTAATCAGAGTTTCTATCTACAATTCAGTCGTGCTGCTTTCACATAAACTCAGGACAATAGAATTTTTGACTGTGCGAGTATAATCACATTAACTGATGACTAACAGTCTCATAGGCCAAGGTCCAAGTGAGTCAGCAGGTAAAATTGTACAAATGACATTCTTCCTGGAGGTGATGTCCCCGTCTGCCTTAACGAAATCCCCATCACAATCACATTTTGCACAAGTCAAATTATTATAATTTCCTTTACAGTATACTGTAATTCCATTGTTTATTCTGACGCATTTATGTTTTAAAGTTTGATCACTTGCTGCCATATGTCCCAGTTAATGACAAATGGATGCTCCCCAAATCTGAGAAAAGAATAGTGCAGTAACTCACTTAGATAGATAGGAAATAGGTATAACTAGCAAGGCAAAAATATAAATGAGTCGCTGCTTGATCTTCAGAATTGTCTATTCTGGCTAATATGTTAATGTATTCCCCAATTCAGCCCTATTCAAACCCACAGACCCATAAATTGAGTAGCTGTCCATAGAAAACTGTGCCAGTTGAAGCCAATTTATGTTTTGGCTGTACTCATGGTAACATATTACTGCCCCAATATAGCATTCCGGAGGCTCAACAATCCAATTCTGTGGTGATTCAAGCCAATCACATTCCATTTAGCTTCAAAACTGCTTCTTGTTATGAGCCAATCAAGTTGTGGTTTGTAAATAGCACATCTATAGACAAGGACACATGTTTGGAAAGGTACATAAAATGATGTGCATCGCTTTCCATGCATTGTCACATGATGCATTTTAAAGCTAATCTTGCTGGATTCAATGGCACAAACACTTAATGCAACCGGGATTCAAACCCTTTGCATATTTACTATAATGGTTGATCAAGGGTGTGCACCAGGGTCTTACCAAGACTCTAATACTTGAGTATAGACTCGGTCTCAAATCCTGCCTTGAGTTCGTATTTGGTCTCATCTCGGACTCAAGTTTCAGTCGGTCTTGAGAAGGACTTGGCACATTTCATTCTTGGACTTGATTCAAACAGGATAAGCTTTGATCTCAGAGTTGTCCTCCCTCAAGGATTTGGTCTTGACCTGGTCTCAGCACTGGTTGGCCTACACAGTCAGTCTTTAGTTGGGCATTAGGTGCTACAAATGGGGATATAATAGGGATACAATCCATAAACATTAATGAAAAATAAGCAAATGCTGCCCATGCTGTGGTCATTGCAACATGTATTTCTCCTTCTGGTCCCTTCCTTTTACACCTATTTACTTGCTATGAGCCTGTTCTGATTTTCCCTTATAAGCTGTATGTGACTGCATGTGCATGTGTTGTTTTACTTTTTGTTTGGTCATTTTGTTTTGTGACGTCTGTTATTGTTGTTGATGTCTGCGCAATGGTATTTGTTTGTACAAAAAGGGAAAATAAACAAAATAAACAAAAAAAGAAAGAAAGAAAAATAAGCAAATTAGTCAGGACAGAACAGCTGCATAGCCTGCTCTGAACCACACACTCAACAAAAACAATGCCTTCGACCACCCCATCATCCACACCAACTGTGACTATATGACAGGTGGGGTGATTCCAAGGTCGAGTGTTACAAGTGTTAATAGCGTGGCCAGATCTGATAACACGGTGGAGGCTGTTCAATAGTCTGGAGGCTGCAACTGCACAGACAAAACCATTTACATTTCTAACAGGAAATCCTTAACGGATGAGCTCAGGCTCCAGTCTGTAATGGCAGCAGTTTGTTTTTTTTGTGCGTGTGTTTCCTTTTGTCATTAGGAGTAAGTAGGACATGGATATCAAAATGCAATAATTTTAGGCTTCTATTGAACAGTAATAGGGAGAGAATTAATTATTATTAGAGCCTCCAAGCTCCTTGACATTGGAGGCCCCCCAATAACTATACTGTCCATACAGTATAGTAACGTAATATTTTCCCAACGAGATTGTATCGATACTCTGATGCCAAGAGTCAATTTTTTTGTGTAAAACGTTTTCGGTCCACACGAGCAATTTCACAGCGTTTTCAAAAAGTTGGCCGTCCACACCGTTAATGCAGTTATCATCTTAAGTAATTTAAGATTCTCAACATGTCCAAATCACGAGACAAAAATCGAAAATCTGACAACAAACGTAACACTTTATGAATTAAAATGTATTAATTAAGATATATTGAAGTAGAAACAGTCAGCAATCATAATTTTCATACACAATAATGTATGGGCACGATTCCTAAATTTGGAGAGACTTAAACTTTAAACTTTTAATGGAGACACGGCAAACGAATTGAATTACTTGTAAACGTAATGTAATTAAACCGAACAGTACTGACTCCACATAAACAAACTGGTCGTCGGCCAAAAAATGAATCAAATGAGAAAGAAATGAATAATATATCGCAGTATCGTATCGCAATACCTGCGTATGATAAAACGTAAAGAATTGCGATATTATCGCATCGGGACCCAAGTATCGTGATAATATCATATTATTATTATTATTATTATTATCATATTACCTACTTGACATAGTCGTGTATCTCTGACTATAAGTCATAATGTCATCCCTCAATCATCTCCACATTTTTAGCCGAATTAATAACAATCAATCAATTTCCCCTTAATGCTGACCACATGGCAAGTCAAAATATTCCCAAACGGCATTGTCCTGTGAGACATTCTTGTTCCTCTGTATGGTGGAACATATCTTTCCGAAAGGGGTGGCCCAAGTCGCAAGAAGATGTCTATTCCAGAATAGGCATTCCAGAATTTAAAAAACATTTCATTGTGAATGTTTAATTGGATTTCATATCCAGATGCTCGCATAAGCGGGTCCTGTCGCCATAGAATAGACACAAAACTTTTACCATATGCCCACAACCTGAGCGGGTCGATTCGAGGAGGAGGAGGAATGCGGTGTGTGTATAATGGAGCTATTGATCAATGTCTGCTCACAAACGTATCACCTACCAATTCCACATTCCAATCCGGCCTGAGATATGAATAAATCCTGGGGTTTTAATAATAAAAAGAAAAGAAAAATCCATTGACAAAAGCAATTCATTCATCCTGTGTGGCAGAAGGGATGTATAGAATGTATAGACAAAGAAACAACGAAGGAAGGAAGTCTTATTAGAGTTCACGTCTCTGTTTAAGTGATTCAACGACGAGATTAAGGTCCTTTACAACAATTGTTAAAATGACTGCTTTGATGTTCAAACAATAACAGTGAAAGCCCAACAAACCCGAAGGTGAATGTCACACGGAACGATTGGCTTAAGTGGAACTTGACCCTCCGTTCCTTGTTGGTTTGCGGCCAGCTGGAGAGGTCGCTGAGGTCAAAAGTCAGAGCTATGGGAAAGAAGATGGGGTCGTAAATTCCCTAAAGGAGGTTCTGGCCTGGGCAAGTGTCAAGCTGTGATTTTTTCCCTG
>OMKR01027829.1:27925-39034 GCA_900302355.1 Cyttopsis rosea | reverse complement strand
GACAATGATCCAAAACACACCAGCAAGTCCACCTCTGAATGGCTGAAGAAAAACAAAATTGAGACTTTGGAGTGGCCTAGTCAAAGTCCTGACCTGAATCCTATTGAGATGCTGTGGCATGACCTTAAAAAGGCAGTTCATGCTTGAAAACCCTCCAATGTGGCTGAATTACAACAATTCTGCAAAGATGAGTGGGCCAAAATTCCTCCACAGCGCTGTAAAAGACTCATTGCAAGTTATCGCAAACGCTTGATTGCAGTTGTTGCTGCTAAGGGTGGCCCAACCAGTTATTAGGTTTAGGGGGCAATCACTTTTTCACACAGGGCCATGTAGGTTTGGATTTTTTTTCTCCTTTAAAAATAAAAACCCTCATATAAAAACTGCATTTTGTGTTTACTTGTGTTGTCTTTGACTAATATTTAAATTTGTTTGATGATCTGAAACATTTAAGTGTGACAAACATGCAAAAAAAATAAGAAATCAGGAAGGGGGCAAACACTTTTTTACACCACTGTATATTTTTTACGAATACCTCAATATCGGTAATTTGACATGGCAATATTTTGGGGATGACCATTGGTGCGTTGATAAGATATTTACACACAGGAAACATTTGAGAAACAATCATTATCAATGTTGATATTCTAACAGATCCGGTAGAGACATTGATTAGAACAGTCTATGAAGTTCACATCTTTTTATACATTTACTGTAAAGCACTATATCACGATACCAAACCGAAATCCCAGGCTATATCTAGTCTCGTATATCGATATCATAACGATCCATCGCCCATACCGCCTACAGTTCGTCTTTCCTCTCTATCAGGTTCTCCAGTCTCTTTTCACGCCATGAAGCCCCATCTCGGTTCAGATTGTCTTATCTCACTCTACCCTCTTCCTCCTTTTTCTCTCTCTTCTTATCTCTGTCCCATGTCCTTCTCATTGATTCTCTTTACGCCTTTAATTTTCTCTCTGCCATCACCCTCTGCTGCACACACACACACACACACACACACACACACCGAAATTGCATACTATGTACTACATCTGTGTACTATTGTATTTGTTTCTATGTCTGTTTGATCCTTCAAGTGAAATGTTATCAAGTAGTTAAAGTCCCTGTAAAGCAAAAATAAATGTGTTCTGAGTTTTTCACACGCAGCCAAATTTGAATGATTAAAAAAAAAAAGTAAAATAGGTTTCAAAATGGTAAAAAAATAAGCAGTGCTCTCTGCTCTGAAACGCTGTGGGCGCGTGCGCTGAAGGCGCTGAAACCTGACACCCTGAGAGCCGCTGCAGCGACAGACTCGTTCAGTGAGCCCAAAGCACACACCCCTAAGAACGAGTCGCTCGCACACATCTCCCAGTCGGAGCCTGGTGGGGGGAGTCGGTTCGCTAGTGGCTGGTGAACGAAACCAAAAATTTACCGACTTACTTAAAACAGGGATTCCTAAAAGATGGCTCCCCCCCGCAGGGGAGGCGAGGGGCCATACCAAGTAGGGCCGATCTAGCCCTGAGGGCCTGCCAAAAAATCCGGAGGTTCGAAACAGTTTAACGGTCTAACTCCCCAACTCGGTACTATATACTTCAGTCTTTTCACATGTTTTCAGCAATGGTTTCAACAACACGTATAATGTGTTTAGAAACAAATCACTGAATTCACTTTACAGGGACTTTAAGTGTGACACTTACAACTTGTGACAGCAGATTTTGGTGTGTTATTGCATAATGCTTTCAATTATCACATGTCATCATAAAATGATATAACTCTCACAGTACGTAATAACCACTGCATTATATAATGGGTTATTACAAAATACAGCAATACTTATTACATATGTAATCATGTATGTAGTCAAGATGTAAAGGTCAAATTTCTTACATTTCTGTTGCATTCATTTTACATTAATTTGTTGTTCCAAGCTGTTTCACTACGGAAGTTATTTGATCTGTGATTGCTTTTTCTCACCATTAGGGAGGCCTTGCTGGCTGAGATGGGTGTGGCGATCCGTGAAGATGGAGGTACTTTGGGAGTCTTCTCCCCTAAAAAGGTAGGCTGCTTAGTCCTTGTTTTCCTCGACGTCGATATACACGAGCCCATTTACTGTATATACCCGCCTTCCTTCGTGACATCATCGGCACTCTCTGCGTGTGACATCATTTCAAAGCTGTTCCTGGTTTCCCCATCCGTTTACTGTCTTGTCCTTTTATGTCTTATCCTTCCGCCCTTTGTCTCCTGTTCCCCCACCACAAACTCAGCTGAGCAACGACGAACAGTTTGGTTTCCCAACCGAGAAGGTTTGTGTAGAGAAGTCAGTGGATAGAGCTCTCCCACAGTAGTTCTAGGTCCTAGAGGTTGTTGGTTGTTAGAAATGTATCCCCCTCAGAGTACAGTAGTGCTCCCTGTACATGTCAGTACAGTCATCAGATTCCCAAAGCAATGTATCCCAAAGCATTTCGGAAAGCAATGGTAACAAATTGAAAGGGAGTTCCTTGCGTTTCCATCAGTTGGGTTGAGGAAATTTACCCAGATTTTTATGTTCCAATGTTAAACGTCAATAGATAGCTATTCTGCAACAGGTAGACATGTATTATTAAACCATTATAAGCTTATACTGTGATAAAGGCATAAAATGAAAAAAGACACTTTTTAAGACAATTATTCATCAAGTAAAATGGAAGGATCATGAGCCCTGCTGCGCCCATTCTTTTAATGTGCTATCAAATGTCTCGATGATTTGCTTAAAATAAGACTGGACTGGTTGGTTTGCACGTGCACATGTTGGGCTTTACATTGACTCGCAGGCTGACTTGAGGCTGAATATGTTTGGAATCTGGCTCCGTAAGGAGATGGACTTGTTTGACGTTCAGCTATTCCTTCAGCTGCTTGGATCTGATGGTAGTTCATGATAAAGATTCTCTCAGGAGCCGAACACTATGTTCCCCTCACACATCCATCCGTTATTAATGGAAACCTCATACAGTATGCCTGAATTGTTAGACTCTGGTTTTTGATATTGCCTGTAGAGGTGTCAACCGTGAGGGAGGAAGAAAGCCTGGATGCCATCTTTTATTCATAAACTCTTTGGATCAGGCTGTCAGTGCAGTAGTTTGCTAGCTTTAGTTCCAGAGGATTCACCTCTTTTGAATCAATCCTCCTCTTTCATAATGATTTGACCCACTTCCCCTCTCTCCTTCCCAATGCTTTTTGATTTTTCCGCTGAATTTTATGTGAGGTTTTTTTTTTTTTCTTTTCATTCATCGACCTTTTTCCTTCATTCATTCTTTCTGTCTCTCTTCACCTGCTGCGTCTTCGTGGGTTAGCTTTTTGTTGAGAAGCCCTGTGATCTCTATGCAGACTTTAATGGGGTCTTCTCCCCAAAGAAGGTTGGTGGCTTGGTAGTGCAGTTCTTAGAGACCAGAGAAAGAAATTGATTGAAAAAAAAAATAAAATAAAAGAAAATCAAATTATTTTTGTTGCCACACTGGCTCCTGAACATTACACATGAGTCATACAAGTTATTTTGGATTATTGTCCTGTCTCAAAACTGACTGACCTCAATTATGATATGCATTATTGTTACAAGTATGACTCATGATGTGCGCGTCATCATTGGAAGAATGATTCAATTTCTTTCTGTGGCTTAGTATTTTAAAAAGTAAACAATAATTGCAATAGATTTGAATAATTGTTCTTCAGATCGCAATACTTTGTGAAGTGGAATAAATTTGCAATTGCAAGAATTCTGAGGACTCCAATGTCTAGTAGTTCCTAGTTTGACTCCTAAAAGTGCTGTGACGTAGCAGCCACTAAATGTGTCAGTGTTGTATTGATGTGACCTTTTAAAGCTGCATTAAGTGATATTTCTGCTAATGAAATTAAATTGGGAGACTCGATCACCCCGAGAATAGGTAAAGGTCCAATTTCCCCAAAACAAACGGGGCCCAACACAGTAAAGATGTTTTTGAACAACTTTGTGTGGCATTGATTCATTCTATGCCACTGTGCTTTTTGTTATTTCCGAGCCACCGCAGGTAGACTTGCAGGAAGAGAGCACAAGGGAGGCGGGGCAGGAAAAGTTGGAGTTTGTTTACATCAATTGGTATTTCCTTGAATTTTGCTTAATGCAGCTTCAAAACTACAGTCATAAAGAGTAATAATGGTACTTAACATTGTTCACCCAATTGATATTAGGAACTCTGGAAGAACAAGAAGAATAAACTTAAATGTTTAAACCAGTTGTCTTTCTTTTGCCAAGCTCTCTGGTGGAACATCGACGTCTCTTACAAAGTCACACGGTGTTGATGCGATATCATGCTAGATCGGTGGGCTTGTCCTGTCCGTGCATTGTAAGTAGTGTTGATTCTACTGAACTCATGTCAAGGTGGTAAAAGGTTTTCCTTCTACTTTCATCCTCTGTAGACGCCACACCTGGTTAACTTGAACGAGGACCCGCTCATGTCGGAGTGTCTCCTCTACTACATCAAAGATGGAATCACAAGGTGAGGTGGAATCGATGGAAATACCGTGCCGTGTCTCTGGAAACGCTTCAAATTCCTCTGAGGCAGAGTTTCTGAAGAACTGCGTCATATTTCATTGGGGTTGTTTTTTTCTCTTCTGTTTAAAAAGGTCTTTTTAATGTTGGGAAGGTGGCATACAGTCTGCCTTTGATCAACGCAGGTTTACGTTCTAAAGTTACACTTGGCTCTTCTTGTCTCCTTCATTAGACCTCGACTCTGCATTTAGTTACATGACTGCCTCGGGGGAAGCACCCAATACCAAGATCCAAATAAAACACTGTGAAGGACCGCTGCGGCAGCTTTTCTCATAAGCAATGCTTTTGAAACTTTAGCCATGACCTGTGACGTAGCCAAATGGCTTCCAAAAGGTTTCTAGGGCAGGGTTTACTTGGTTAAAAATGGCTGCTGTGCTTCCGACAGGGTGGGCCAGGCAGATGCTGAAAGACGGCAAGACATTGTTCTGAGTGGCGCTCACATCAAAGAAGAACACTGCATCTTCCGCAGCGAGAGGAACGCCAATGGAGGCGGTGAGACGCTATTCTAGCGCAGTAGAGGTTTATCATGTGTTACTATTGTGTATGTAGTCTATGCATGGGTATTGAACATCTGGGTACTCTGTTTTTGGAATTTTATTTCACAATGGAAAATTACTTTCCACACTCACAGAGTTCGAGTTCAACTGATTACTGATTACTACTTTTGAGTTTTTATGCATTGAATATTTATGGGTGACTTAATTACTAAACCTTTGTTTCACCATAAGATTTGGATTTCTGCTTCCTCTAGCTCTCAACAAAATGTCATTGGTCTGGGACTTTAGCATATCAAAGGTGATGAAAAATGAATTTGGGCTTGAAAAGTTCAAACTAATTCATGGTCAATATTATTGTGTTGTAGTAATTGTCCTGCTGGTGCCTTGCGAAGGATCAGAAACCTACGTAAATGGCAAGCGTGTGGATGGTGCAGTCCAGCTCCGTTCAGGTGTGTATTTCTGGTTGCATTTCTTTTCTTTTTTTTTTTTCTTTTTTTAATCTGTGCAACATTGTTTATACAATCTCGTATCTGGAATTCCTCTCTTATCAGAAGTTTGTTTTTTGTTTTTTTCCATGAACTGTTTTAATGATACATTAAAATTTTATCATCTTCACGGGTCACAGGGTCAAAATACTGTACATAAGCTATTTTCATGGCTGTTGGTATATCTGTCAACTTGGCACCTAAGACTCTCCTAGCCACTGTGCGCTGAGGGGGATCCCTCCTTCTCGTGTCTCCTCTTACCTCTGTGATCTGGAAGGTTTTCCCTGCTGTCTGAATGCTTAAGTTTGAGGGATGTCATCTAACCATCTTATGTCCCTGGGTTGTGTAAATCCCTTTGAGAGACATCTATTATAAAGGATGTCTCTCAAAGATGTACAAATACATCCTTGCACCTCGTTGCATCTCTAAAGACCTGGACTGTGTCCCAAAACTCTACAGACACTTCCTGGTAGGATACACCGCTGAAACCCCCGTAGATGCTTTGAGGAGGGGTTTAAAAAGCGTCTATCTCATACAGATTTCCTACAGCAAGTGAAATGGCCTCTGGACTGACACATCCAGTGGGGTAGCACTAACCTTTAAAGGTTTTGGACCCCCCCCCCCTCCTCAGATGTAGTTGCTAATTTCTACACTTATTTCTATGATGTTCTCTTCTGTTATTTCAGGCAATCGCATCATCATGGGAAAGAACCACGTGTTCCGTTTCAACCACCCTGAGCAGGCCAGGGCTGAACGGGAGAAGACCCCCTCGGCGGAGACCCCCGTGGAGCCAGTGGACTGGACCTTTGCCCAGAGGGAGCTGCTGGAGAAGCAGGGCATTGACATGAAGCAGGAGATGGAAAAAAGGTATCCAGTGAAATGGAAATGTGTATTTGCGACAATGATGTGTAAGGCTAGGTAATTCAATATACTGTATACTCAACAATACTATTAATACAGCGATGTATTGCAATCTTAAGGGCCTAAGTGGAAAACAAATTAATGTATAATAACAAACAATGTGTTCTAACACTGTAAACCAACCCAGCTGACAGAGCTTTCAACTTTCCAATTACATTTATCATCCATAAAGGATTTTGTTCTTTTGAGAATCAAAAACTGCAATTTCCATGCATTTATATTTTCTTCCTCCTCTGCAGGGAATGGCTGATATACTCGGTTTTGATGGAAAATCTGTATAATTGAAAAATAAAAGATTAGATTTGGGTCGTGGAAACTTTTAAATATGTGTATTTTATAGTATTTTAACTTGTTCTACAATACTATTAAGACAATATTTCTCTTCTGTCTGTGTATAGACTCACAGAGATGGAGATTTTATACAAAAAGGAGAAGGAAGAAGCAGACCAACTTCTGGAACAACAGAGACTGGTAAGTTAATTTGTTCAAAATCCATCTGGCATTCAATCAAACCTATTTCATCGCATTTATGTACGTAGTCAAATTTTGTTAGTTATAATGAAACTTAAAGACCCCATGAAACATTTACGCATTTACAACACCGCAACCATCCATCCATTCAACTGAAACAAAATATGTCCAAATGATCGTGTGGGATTTTGTGATAGGAGGGAGTTGAATTTGACTAACAACCAATTAGGCTGGGCAGGATGTGGACATACTATTGGCTTGTCTCAATTTGGTGATAGGATCTCTCTTTCCCACTTTTTGGCCAATCTGGTTAGTATACCACATGTAGTATGATATATCTAAAAGAATGCCAGGAAGGCACAAAAATAAAACTAAGCATTTTTGGTGGATTTCTACCAAATGGTGCCAAATGTATGTTAATTAATTGCACATAAAAGGTTTAACAATAATTAAAAAAAACAACAACATTTATTTCATGGGACCTTTAATGTTGCCAAGTTGATTGGAGCTGCAGTTTGATTGGAGTCCAGACTTAATTTTCACAATGATCTTTGAAAATTGACGGAAGATTGTCCTTGGAAAAAGTCTGTTTCTGGAGTGAACTGAACCATCTGATATCTCAGTGTTACTTCTCCAGTTTCTATGCTTCAATTGGGATGAATAGTTAAAGCATGTTTCTTGTTGTTTTGTTTTTTTAATACAAATTGTCCTTTTTAAATAGATAATTGGTGGGATAGTCTCGCTTGCTCCGTTGAAGTCTGACTAGTACTAATTCTCACTCTGAGCTCTGACACTTTGAGTTTCTGTTATGTTCGTGAATCACACTTTTACTCCTAGCGCATGTCTGTTCTTCTTGCATGGAAGTTGAAATCTACTTGTTCTGGTTTGAAATGCGTGTTGAGCTTTTATCTTACCCAGGTCTTGAGTTTTGCCTTTCTGCAGCAATTTGATTCAGAGAGAATTAGATTGTAAAGCTTTTTCCCTCTCCAAATTCCCTGTTTTTACTTTCTTTGTGTCCTCTAGTTTTGAACTGAATCTTGCAAAACAGCGCCGTATTAAGAGGATTACATATGTATCATTTGAAAAAAATGATTTTAAACTGATTCAACATATTGGGGATGAAAAAAAAGTTGTTCTTGTAATTCATGCTGCTTTTGCATGCTTCATGTTAATAGCATGTTTTTCTTAACGCATCCAGTAATGGTCCTGGATTAAGTTTCAGTGCTCGCTGTTGAGCTGATCAGCTTTAAGGCGCTGATGATTTGCTTGGAATAGATTTCCTACTCTAGAGTTCTTACTATGTGTTGCCCTAAGTCCTCATCTCTTCAATGCAGTTGCTGATATGAACAATGCATTGTGATAACCAAAATTCCTGCAGAACTTTTTGAAGGACAGCAACAATGTGGTTTCTCATTGACTTCTTTGGCTACCTACCTTTGCTAGCCTCACCTGGTGCCTTGTGACACACACTGAGGGCATGCCTCAACATCTTTTACTACTTCTGGCATTGGAATCAATGCCTCATGTGACCCCCCCATACTTTTCTTTTTGTGCAGAAAGATAGGCGTAGGGTGTTCACACTCCAAACTACCATTTTCAGTTCTAGACACATACAGTTTCATTTGACAAAATTTGAGATATCTGTACCAACTGGTTGTGATCTGTAATGTCCTTTGTCTATGGAAAAATGAGAAACTGCATTTTCTTCTGACTAACTTCTTTCTTGTAGTTGATTAACACTTAACCACACTTCTGCCTGTCCTATCTCTACTGGCTTTCCAATAAAACTGCAAGATCACTTGTCTTCTTCTAACTCACTGCTTATACTAA
Organism: Cyttopsis rosea; assembly: GCA_900302355.1. Lineage (NCBI taxonomy): Eukaryota > Metazoa > Chordata > Actinopteri > Zeiformes > Parazenidae > Cyttopsis > Cyttopsis rosea. The sequence goes on along the minus strand of OMKR01027829.1, from coordinate 30,272 downwards.
AGCCACTCAAAACTTCTGGACTTCAAATGGGAGAAAGCTTCAAAATTCATCTCCCATTCTTGCATGCTTTTGTAGCATGTTTGGGATCAAGCTGTCAAATGTTCAAATTCAATTCTCAAGAGGAAAATCAAAATTTCAGAAGCGCTCCAAACACCTATCCTCTGTTCTGTTGATATTTTTCTAATCATGATAGTCATGCTTTACTTCCACTTTTAATATCAATGTGCAACATTGGGAACTGATTTCCCCATGTATGTAAATCACATTCAGACCTTTGATTGGCATATAAAATGTGACAATAAGACATACAATTAAGGTCATATTAATTCCCAAAATATTAGGACAAATTAAAAAGAAAGTCAATGGAAGCCACAATGGATTTAAGATTTTAATTTAAGATGTTTTGGATAAACAGCTGTTTTATCTGATTTATTTCCTAGATGTATGTTTCAGGGACTGATATTGCATGGTGCCATACATCTTGTACAGTAATGATGTATGCAAAATGTAAAGATGTTTTTACATTTTAAAGTTATTGCTAGTTTTATTTTAAAAATAATACACATCAAGACTTCTTGCAATCTGAATTCTGCCCTGTCTCCTACATATTGTCAGTGCAAATTGGCTAAGACCTTTACTCATTTTTAGAAAGTTCCCATGTTGCATATTCATATCTGTATTCATTTTTTAAGCCATCCTTTCTCTTTGATTTCCCATTTTAATTTCTCCATTTTGGTGGGAACCATTTGGTTTGTTTCCTGTTTTTGTTTTCTCAAGGATGGTGACTCTGATAGTGGGGATGACTCAGATAAGCGATCTTGCGAAGAGAGCTGGAGACTGATCACCTCCTTACGGGAAAAGCTTCCTCCTAGCAAGCTTCAATCCATAGTGAAAAAGTGTGGGCTACCCAGCAGTGGGAAGAGAAGAGAGCCAGTTAAAATGTACCAGATCCCTCAGCACCGCCGTATCACCAAGGACTCCAAATGGGTGACCATGTCTGACCTGAAGATCCAAGCGGTGAAGGAAATTTGCTATGAGGTGGCTCTCAATGACTTCCGCCACACGCGGCAGGAGATCGAGGCGCTGGCCATCGTGAAGATGAAGGAGCTTTGCGAAAGCTACAGCAAGAAGGACCCCAACGAGCGGGACTCATGGAGGGCCGTGGCTCGTGACGTGTGGGACACTGTTGGGGTCGGCGACGAGCGCATCGAAGATGTCGTCTCCAACGGGTCCCGTGGTGGCGGTGTGGTCATGGATGAGCTGAAGGTGCACATTGACAAGCTGGAGGACATCTTGCATGAGGTCAAAAAGCAAAACAACATGAAGGACGAGGAGATCCGTGCTCTGAGGAACAAAATGGTCAAGATGGAAAAGGTCCTCCCGCTGATCACTCCAGAGGGACAAGAGAAGACTCTCAGCAACAATACCTCTCCTGGCTTAGCCAGAACTCCCAGTCCTGGTGAAGGAAAAACCCCTGTTCCAGAAAAGCTTGACGGAGAAGACGGAGACCAGCAAACTGGTCAAAGTGCAGGAGATGACGCAACTCTCAAACGTGGCCACATGCGCTGGATGCGTCAGGAGCAGGTGCGCCTAAAAAACCTCCAGCAGCAAGAGATCTCCAAGCAGCTCCGCAGACACACCGGACCACACCGCTTCATCCCACCAGAGGACCGCAAGCTACGCTTCCCCTTCAAGAGCAATCCAAAACATCGCAACTCCTGGAGCCCGGGCACACACATTATTATCACAGATGAGAAGGTCATCGAGCTAAAGGTGCCGAAGGAGGCAGTCGAGGAAGAGGAGGGTGAAAGTGAGGGTGCGGACAGAGTAGCTTCGAGAGAGAGGATTGCTGCCTCGGTCGTCCAAGTTAGCCCTCCGCTGCCAAGCCCTTCAGTCCATTGCAGAAGCAAAGACCTGGAGCAGGCTCTCAGCCAGGGTCACAGACAGAACCACAGGAACAACCGCCACCAGCAGCCCCATGAGCGTGGCCGTAGCAACTCCTTCAACCACCGCCAGCGACCCTCTGGTTCCATGGAGTCACTGCAACCCACTGAAACAAATAGGAGGCGCTCACAGGTCTTCTACCAGCCCCGCCACTACCAAAACCAGACAGCCCTGCCCCAACCCTACCCCCAACCGCAGCCTTTCTACTACAACACCATGCCCTATGCAGATCCCAGTTTCAATAGCTGCCAGCAGTACCACTACAATGACCAAGCTCACCATCCAACCAACTTTCAGGCACCCCCAAGAATGCGCAGACAAATGTCTGCCCCCAACTTGAAAGCCAGCAGAGAGACGACAGTCTGAGGGGGGGGGGGGGGGGGGGGGGGGGGGGAAGAAGGTG
>OMKR01027829.1:5811-27905 GCA_900302355.1 Cyttopsis rosea | reverse complement strand
GGGGGGGGGGGTGTATAGTGGGACGAGAATATAGTTGGATGTACTTTTAGCAGGCAAACACATTACAGATCACAACAGCTCAGAATCAATTGAGTCAAACAGCTAGAACTGTGACTTCTTCCACTTGAACCGTGTGTTGTTGGTTGATCCAAATTGGAAATGTACTGTATGTATTATAAGAAGATATTTTATCCTCACCAGAATCTATGCCTTTGTACTGTATTAAGTTGTGCTGCTGTGTGCGTTCAACACTTTCATTGGGAGAACTGCCGTAAGGAATTGAAGCCAACAGAGGACGAGGAGACTTGTTTCAAAGACACGTCATGCCTATTCTGTATTTTTATTGTGTGGGATTTCATTAATCGTGCTTTTTTTTTTTTTTTCTCCTTTTTGGCCAAAATCTCTTTAATGATTGCATTTCTGAGTTTACATTTCATGCCATTTTAGTATTGATTTCTGAATGTTTTCCACAGTTATAAACTCTACACATTTCTCATCAGTCATTTTGTGATTATCCAAATAACACACAAAACCCTTCGTATTCATTAAAAATGAGTGAAACTCTTGGACAAGAAATCCATAAAAAGTGGCCACTGCTTTTTCAGAATCAAATGTCAAGAAGTGTTTGAAATTACATTTGAGTCGTATTTTTTAAGAGCATTTTTTACTTGCTATATGCTACATACATTAACAACCTTTTATGATGAGCCCAAGCCCAATCATTGGTATATGTCGATTTTTAAGAATGGGCTCTGGAGTTCGTTGTATTGTAGTTCTTTGTGGCCTAAATCTTGATTTGGGACTCCTTCTTTCCTTTTTAAAATTAAATAATTGAGCTTGATGTCACTACCCTATTGACTGCCATTTGAATGAAGACTAAAACAAAAACAGTTTTTAGAAAGTGCCTTTTATTCTTATATTACAGTATTAACCCTGTTGTGCATTTTAGGTTCAATCAAATTACGTTTACCTCTTCATTCCCTTGCTTTGTGTAAGATCCAAGTGTGTGTGTGTCTGTGTGTGTGTATACATTTGGAAAGTCTAAAAATTATTCAAAGGTTTGTAAACAGATTACTTTAGTTTTTTAAGATTTATAAAATGTTTGAGTTGATGTCAGAAGTTTCAGTAACATTATATTTACACCAATCTTCCACAATTATCCCCAATTTCTTTTTTTTTTTAGTTAACAAAGAACTTTTTTACATAAGCAATAACAGCCCAAAGTATAGCAACAAAAGATGCCCATTTAAGGAACATACAATCAAAATGGTACAAAATCCTCTTTTTCTACTCATTTTTTGTTGGCCACACACAGTGAACTGAACTATGGTTACAATTTTACATGGTTTTAGAAATTAGCATTTGCTTTTGTGGCTGGCTGAGTAAGCACACAGAATACGACTTGTTTGGAATGGATCTCCAGCAGAGTATTATCATGGTTCCCCAAGCCCTGCCTGAAAAATGTTGGAAGAACAATTGAATGTGTTTGTTTATGCATTGTTGTGATGCGTCAAATCCTGTGTTTATTTTATTCGTACAATCTCAATAGACCCGTCTTACAGAGGTAGGATCATGTCTGAATCAGTCGTCCTAGTCATTTATCCTTTTTTTAATTTAATTTTATATATATATATATATATATATATATCTATATCTATATCTGTATGCTGTAGTTGAGGCTTTTTTGAATGAGCAGCAAGCCTGCCTGTCAATCTTTAGCTTTAAACGAATACAGTGGTTATCACACAGTTCATGCAAGTTGACCTGCAAACTGTTCCACAGAAACAAAGTCCTTCAGCAGTTCTGGCTAATACCTCTGAGCACCATCTGGAAAAAAAAAAAAAATACCATCTAACGTGGGTTCGGAACAGTTAAGCGTATTTGTATATTTATCCTTCTAAATTTTGATGATACTATATATACTCTGCGTAATATGTTGTAACACAAACCAAATGTTTTAATGATATAAATGCCTTGTCCCAGATGCTGTTCTTTCTAGTTTCAAGTGCTCATCTCATTATGACTGTCTGCATGCCTACATATTTTAGTGCTTCATTAAAAAGAATGTTATTTAAAGGCCTGCACTGGTGCTGACAGCGACTCAGTTTGGTAGAACAAAGTAAGCTGGACAAACGGTAAAAAAGGCAACATGAAATGGGTAATGTATAGTATAATACTATTAAAATACACATATACTGTATATATGGATTAGGTCTTGGTTCTACGTGTCTGTTGAATGTTGTATGTCTGCTATCTGAACCTGCAATATTAAGTGCCTCACCATGGCTGTGTTGTGATGCTCCTTAATCAAGCACTTTGTGCAAACATACCTACAAACCCTATTGTTCACTAGTTTAATAAGAATATATTAGACCACTTTGTTGCTGGAGGTTTATTTTCAACGTATGATTGAAATAAAACAATCTGTTTCAAATGCAGTCATTTATTTAATTTACCCCAACCCATGAATACATGAATGACAGGGTTGTAAATTAACACTTTAAGTATTGTTCTAATACTTTAGAACAGCTATACTGCTACCCTCCGTTCCAATCTGCAGTCGGAGAGAAGGCATTTGTGGCGATTACCCGTTGGCTTGTTGTTTGTTTGGCACGCTGGCGGCAGGGAGGAGGTTAATGATCAATGAAAGGCTGCATTGTCTCCCTCAGAAGACAGTGAACAAACGGGATGAGGTCATCGGGACCACAGTCTGCCCCGCACCGACGGCGCCCCTCATTGGATTACACCCGACTCGCTTTCTGCCAGCACCTCGCTTCCTTCACCCCATTGCCCCGCAAATGATTTCATGTTGTTTTATTAAGCTGGTCAACTGGAAATAAGGAATCAAGTTTCGAAAACCCTGTATTTCGGGTGTGGGAAACCGAGCCGCCCTCGCATCCCAAAACATCACGTTAAGTTCATTATCTAGTGTCGGATAGAGCTGGAGATGGTTATATTGGGATTTTGATCATAAAATAGTGGTCTAGCTGAAATGTTTTCTTATCCTTAAGTTATTACACTATTTTAGATGAGTGCAATAAACAATGAATGCCCTCTCCCTGCTTGGTCAACATAGTGCCGTAGTTTCTCAAGTTCTGGGCAAAATCACTCACACTTTAGATTGGATATTGTATGTCATGCCCAAAATATGGTGATATTAATGATATTTAGGTTCTATGTCACAAATATATTTTATATATTTTATATATATGATTATTTTTTGTCAATATCACCCTATCTTCTGTAAAACAAGACCCTGCTATTAAAGTATCTGATTTCAGAACAAACAAAAAATGTTTTCGCACTTCTAATAATTTTCTTGCCGCTATATTGGATTTAGTAGATAGAAAAATAATTGTTTTTTCTTTCTCGTAACAAACCCAACAATTTGACACAAAGTAGAGTTGCAAGAAAGCAAAAGGAATTGAAAAGGTAACAGTTAATGATTTTGAACCAATGCAACAAGTGAAGTTTTTGGAGTGTGAAGGAAACAAAACAGGTTTTCCAACGGAACTACTGTTCAGCATAAACTGTTGTTTTCTGCAGGGGTCTCATAGGATTCTATTCATCCCTGTTTCTATTGAGTCCAATTAAACTGTTGGGAGATTATAGTGTCTGCCCTTTGAATTCATCATATCGTGTATCACTAATTCAGCTGTAGCTTTATATGTCCAGTTGAGCAGTCATAGTTCACTGCTGAGACCTGGTGCATAAGCAAGTAACAACTTCATAGCCATCAAGGATGTACAGTATATAAATCAATGTCATAAATATGATCTGATCACTAAGAAGGGGAAATGGTGACCTTAGAAACAATTTGCAGGTGGTGACATGAAAGAGAAGAAAACAACTTTGCCTTAAACCCAAGGTTCATCCTCTCTTGTAAACTAATGGAGATTCTTCAAAACATGTTTAAGCAATTCAATTAAACGCCTTTCAGCAGCCTACCTTCATTACTTCACAACAAAACAGAGCCTAAATATGTTCCATGACGACCACAGGCAGAATGGCTGACCAATTGACAGTAGGCCAATCAGAAAAAGATGTAACATGGTTTAAGATAATATAAAAACAAATGATAAACGCCGCTGGTGGATGACGTGTAATGATGTCTTAACTGGACTCTCCAGTCACCTCAGCTGACCGGCCTTTCTCTCCGCTCTCCTCTTTTCTCCAGGTTTATGAGAGCAAGCTGCGGGAGCTTCAGAAACAGGTAGAGACGCGCTCGCTAGCGGCCGAGACGCCGGATGAGGAGGATGAGGAGGAGGAAGAAGAAGAAGAAGGTGTGTATATTTATGTTGAGCTCATGGTTCAAATGATGGCATGATGTATGGCGGTCATCATATAAACATACACAGTCATTATTATACAGTCATCTTTTCATTAGGTTGACATCTAATGTCAAACTGGCTAAATAGTACGATGTGTTTTGTACTGTAAACATATAGTTGCATAAATCTTTTGAGATTGTAAATGTTCTCTGACATATATAATTCTTCTTCATCATTTTCTATACAGAGCCTAAACTATTGGGATGTGCGTATTGTGTTTTATCTTTCATAAACATTAAATATGAAACATAATCCAAGTCACTTTATACATTTTAATTAATCATCACTATTCCTCTAACTGACGTTGCACTATGGTGATTAAATCCATCTAATAAATCAATTACAATCAATACATCCTAATTATTGAAAAATTTGAATACATACTAATGCTGCTAGTGATTCAACTACATTCATTTTATGAGCCTCGTCATTTGAATGAGGCGAAAGTAATGCCCCAGTGTGTCTTCATACATCCATATTAAATAGCTTTAAACTGCCTTTTATTTTATTATGCTGACATTTGAATGCACCAAAGTCAAATCCCTGCTATATGTGCAAGTGTATTGCAGAATAAAACCAGGGAGTAATATCCGTAATATAAGTACAATTTGAAGTCTTTGTACTTTACAAAAGGAATTCAATATCGCAGGATTTTGTGCTTTGGGTAGCACCTGCAACTTGTAAAATAAGTTATTCGATTTAAGAGGAAACCATTAGACTAATCTAAACTGGACCGCTTTCAGCTGAACCAAAAGCAGATGGAAATATGAGCTCATGATGTTGAACACATACTTTTGAAACCTGAATGCGCTTATTATTAAGTACTTAGAATTGAATGTTGGACTTTTATTTTACCAGTGTACTATCTTCTTAGGCCATTTATACTTCCGTTTAGTAATGGATAGGAGTATTGTTTCGACCATGGAATGAATCCATATGTTTCTTATTTCCCCGCAGTACCGTGGACTCAGCATGAGTTTGAGCTGGCGCAGTGGGCCTTCAGGAAGTGGAGGTACCACCAGTTCACGTCCCTGCGCGACCAGCTGTGGGGGAACGCCGTGTACCTGAAGGAGGCGAACGCCATCAGTGTGGAACTAAAGAAGAAGGTAGCCAACCCCCCCCTTTCAATTTAAGCATTCAACTGTAATATTCCTAAATAGTATATATAATATTTTGATGAATGATGATGAATTACATTTTATGAAGTGAGGTGCAAAAGTCGCAGAAAAACGAAACTAAATGCATGTTTATGTATGTAAAAAAAAGAAGAATTCAATATTAAAGCATGAATAAATGCAAAAGAAATAAAAATACCCATAAGCATCCCACATAATACATAAACACAAGTCTCTCGCACAAATATAATCAAAAAATAAATTCAAGAAGTGCCACAAAATATTGATTTTTTTTGGGGGAGGGGGGTTCAATGGATCTCAGTCTGGTGTATGAGTTTCTGGATCTGCAGGGTTTCCAGGTCCCAGGCGTTTTTCTTGTAGAGTTGGGTCCTTTACTGTAAATCATGACGACATCAGGATGCTCTGACCATCACTAGCAGTGATGTCACGAAGGACACCACAAGGTTGATTGAGGTTCCTCTTTAGGCCAGATTGATGACTGTGTTGCGAATGATGAGACGTTGTGCTCCAAGCAAATGTTAGAGATGTTTTTTTGGATTCCATTTTCTAAAATCACGCAGGTTGGGTTCTGATTTATCATCAGAATGACATAGATCCTGTTATAAATCAGAGGCTAGCGACCCGAGCAGCTGGACCCTTCTCATTTTCATTCTGTTTGGGTCCGCCTTGATCCGCTGTGATTTATTTTCTTATTACAACCGTGTCGACCAGTAGATGTAAGATGATAGATACTGGAGATGGGTGCTGGGTCACATTCAGCTTTTCAGTGTATTTATTTTTGCTGAGTTTCTCTGTGCATCCGTTATTTGTACCCTGTGTTATTCTTGAAATGTATGTCTTTGTGTGGAGGGCGTTAAGTGCTGGGGCCGTGAAATGGCAGGTCGCATAGATTTGTATGACCTTTCAACCTTGGTGTTTCCCTAGGGATTAAGAGCCTACTGTGAAGTGCAATGGAACATGCCGTGTCACCTCTATCTCTAAATCAGGCCTGTCCAAAGTGTGGCCCACAGAACAGAAACGAGGGCAGAGGGCAATGTGTGGAGCGCGAGTGTGTGCACACAATTCCTTTTTTATTTGGCAATGTTAAGTTATTTGCTGAATTCCAAATTAGGATGCTCACAGGAATATTTTTTCAAAACATTCACTTTGATATTGTTAAATATAAAACATGTGGAAAAAGAGCATCTCGGGGCCATTGCATCAGCATGGCATTTTAGCACCTTTGCTCTGGATCCAAAGCAAAGAAAGATGTGACATGAATGCTTCCCCCAGGTGCAGTTCCAGTTCGTCCTGCTGACGGACACGCTTTACTCGCCGCTGCCCCCCGAGCTGCTGCCCCCGGAGCCAGAGAAGGAGCGCGACGCCAGGCCTTTCCCCCGCACCATGGTGGCCGTGGAGGTCCAGGACCTGAAGAACGGAGCCACGCACTACTGGTCTCTAGAGAAACTCAAGTAAGGCCCAAGTTTGAAGTCCAGTTTATTTGTGTAGAACTATAATAATTGTTACAATAATGTCTTAAAGAGTGTTTTACTAACACCTTATGGTTGTGCATTATCAACTTTTTGCAATATTATCACTACACTACAAAAGCATGTGAAACGTAAAATCATGCACTTTTGGCAGCTCTTTAGTAAGCCTTGTAACATCTCGTTGGGTGCTAATGACTTAAAGTGAATTTGAAGTGCACGGCGCTGTCGTTTCAGGCAGAGGTTGGAGCAGATGAGAGAGATGTACGACCGCGCCGGGGAGATGGCGTCCTCCAACCAGGAGGACGGCGACGGCGCACTGACCGGCAACGACCCCTTCTACGACCGCTTCCATTGGTTCAAGCTGGTGGGGAGGTATGTAAAAGCAGCAAAACCAAAGGCGCCAAAATCAAACTTTGCTTGCAACAGCTGTATAGCTTGTGTGGCTGTTGTTTCTTGGTAGTTTAAGAGTGAATTGTTTTCTGGTGCCTGAAGTTCCTTTAAATATGCCGTTTTGTTTGGTATTACTTTTTTCCCTTTATGATTTGAGCTCCGTCAGATGTCGAGGGAACTTTATCCATGCGTTAAGTCGGCCTGTTCACCCAATCCTCCTTCAATTCCATTTTGGATTTTCAAACATTGTTTTATTCATTTTACCCCAATGTTTCAATGATTTTGCGTCGTTGCTTTTTGTAACCCGTTTTGGTTATCATCTGTCGTATAACCATACTACTCATTGTTTTTTTCCGTATTTCATTTGTTTGTTGTTGTTTCATTTGTGATTTTCTTTTTTTTTGTATTTCATTTCATTATTTGGTACCCCTGCATTTTAACTGCCTTAAATGGTTGTTTTTCCCTCGCGAACATGCACCACTGACATTTTCATTTATGCATCTTATGATTTGCTGTATCATATTCATATGTTTGTGTTACACACCACATTTTGTCACCCTCCTGTTCCATACAAAAGCTTGTTTTACCAACAGGGAATTTGTGCTTTTCTTGGTTTATTTGCTTTGATTTCATTTCTATTGTCATAAGGTTAGCGTGTTACATCACTATACTAAATGATCATGGCTGCCAGAGTTAGGAACTGTGAGGAAGTGTTAAATCAATGTAGTATAAATCAAGGCCTTTGATTGTGTTAAAACTCTGATACCTGCAGATATCCCGTATAGAGGATAAGAGGAAACTATTACACTGAAAAACAACGTTAAATATCCACTTGAGCAGCACTGATCTCTACAACTGTTCCTTGTTCCACCCATTCGATCTTTTTTCACCATGGCTCCCAAACAATCCCCCCTCCTGACGTCCATCTCACGCCCCCTGGGCCCCCCCCGCCACTGGCACTTCAGCTCCCCCATCTTCCACGGCTGTGTCAACGAGCGGCTGGCAGACCGCACGCCCTCGCCCACCTTCTCCACCACTGACTCCGAGATCACCGAAATGGCCGACGAGCGCCAGAGCGAGATGTCCGACTTGATTGATGACGAGGCGTTTGTGGACGACGCCAGCTCCGACGCCGGGACGGAGGAGGGCTCGGACATCTTCAGCGACGGCCAGGACCCTTTCTACGACCGCTCCCCCTGGTTCATCCTGGTGGGAAGGTTGGTTTGTCGGACGCGGTTTCCACCATAACGCCACACTAGGCTAGGGCTCAAGTTTTGTGCTTGACTTTAAAGACATTGATAAGACTTTTAAAGTCCACCTCCAGAAAACTTCTTATCCTGCTTTCCCCCACAATTTGTCTCCAAGTAGTAGTAGCAACACCAAATTAACCAGCATTAAAATGAGCCAATTCTCACAAACACCGCTCCCTAGTGTCAATAACGGAGAAGTCATGAGACTCGGTAGTCACGTGGTAGTCACTCAGTTGCAAAGAGGCAGAACATGTTTATTTTGTGGTGAGTGGGTGTGCCATCTTACATCACTTTTTCAACAAGAGCTTGAAATTTTAAACTTTTGATGCTAAAATTAGTCATTTGTAAAAAATGTATGGTGTCGACTGGAATCGGTGCATTGCGGCAGAATGTGCCTTCGACAAATATCAACTGGCACCAAATTCAATAAATACTGGAGTTGACATTATAGATTAATTTTTATTTTAGAGGGAATCAAAACAACCCTCTAGATTAATTTTTGAATCAGGTCCTCTGTCCATTGTTGTTTTGAGAAGGATAAATTGGAACATGTTAGAATCTAACATGATTAGTCATACATCTAATTCCTCCACCTCCACCCCCTCAACCACGCTTTTTAGCAAATAGCATTTAATTTGGAGTCAGTTCCCAGGAAATGGAAAAGCAAGGCTCCCTTTCTCTGCGCCCCCTCCCAGTGTGATGCTTCATCTCCTAACGCAGATGGCACCGTCACGTTAACTCCCATCTCGCTGCCCTGTCTCTTTTATTAGCAGTCTGTCACTGGATATGTTTGTTTGTATATTTGTACTTTTTTATTTGTCATCGTTTTATTCTCATTTGAGCTCTTAATTTGGTCCATTCATTTGATCTGTCTTGTTTGTGTCATTGTTGTTGTTGTTTTTAACCCTGTACTTGTATGAATGTAGATATCATTAACAATGTTATTTAGCAGTTCCATTTGATGTGCTCATTTGTAGGGCTGGGTTTTAAATAATTGATGCTCAAATTTATATTATGTCTCAATTTATGGCTCGATTTGAAAACTGTAATATCAATAGTTACGCAACCTTAAATTAAATAGCACCATAATCACAAATGGATTAAAAAAAACAGAATTTGTCCCAGGAATCGATATTGAATGGAATCGTGAGATCCTGCCCAATACCGAGCCCTACTTATTTGTGAGGTATATCGTAGCTTAAAGGAGTAAATTATGAATACTCAGTTTAGTGTAACGTTGTTTGAATTCAGGCTGAGTCTTGTGTTCAGCTGAGCGGTGTAAACATCCCCTAGAAGCAGCAGCAGAACAACGCAGGCCGAGGCGTAGCACGCTACCTGCGTCAGCGTGACTTCAGAGATTTTGCAGAGCAGTATCTCTCCTCCATCTTGGCCTTGAGTTCGCCCTGTAGAATTGCGGGAGAGGGAGTAGGGTGGGGAGAGGCGGGGGGTGAACAGAGGGAGAAGGAGCAGGGCGGCGGGGATGCAGCAAATCAACTCACAAAATCCAGTCGCTGTGTGACTAAAGCTGAACAGTGAACCCCACCACTGCTGTCGTGTCCCACACATGCCTGTGTTTCAGTATTACTTCAGCTTGTCTTAATTAATGTATACTATTATTTCTATATCCTTTTTTTCTTTTTGTTTGTTTTTTTGATTGTTTTTTAAATAGAAAGCTTGTTGCCATCTAACTAAATAACATTTTTCAATGTCACTAATTTTGCAGAATTGTGCTATTACAATAGTTGTTTTGTAGAATACTAAACATTTTTAATGATTTTGTGCATACATTTATGAGGTTTAATTGACCAAGACGCGTCACTGTTCTTCGCATCTAATGCTTATTTCCAATTCCTAATAGTTAAATGCTATAGACTGAATTTAATGATGGGCGGGGGAGAAATGAAATGAAGAAATTTTTGATGTGACAGCTATGTGTCAGCGAAGCAGATTGCAGATCTTTCTTCTCCTCTCGCAGAGCCTTTGTGTACCTGAGCAACCTGCTGTACCCGGTGCCCCTGGTCCACCGCGTTGCCATAGTGACGGAGAAGGGCGAGGTGCGTGGCTTCCTGCGTGTGGGCGTCCAATCTATTGCTGGTGAGTTGTTAAAGCTATTCTCTTCGGACGGTGCAAGTCAAAAAAAAGAACATAACAATGAAATGACAAACATGCACACAGCTAACAGGGAAATATTACCCATGCCAAACAAAAATTAGGTCAAGATTTAAAATCTTCAAATAGGTGAAGATCCAGTCCTGTTTTTGTTAGAATATTCCCATGAAAACGATCAAAGCGCTTTCACAGCCACTGCTGCGGAGTCAGAGAGAGAGAGAATCCCTGTTTGTTTCCTTGGCCGCGCTCCCTTTGATCTGATTTGACAACTCTCGTCGTCAGTGTGTCTGAGTGTTTCTGACGCGAGGATGACTCCATCTCTCCACAGCTGACGAAGAGGCTCCGGACTACGGGTCTGGAGTCCGACAGTCAGGAACAGCCAAGATCTCTTTTGATGACGAGTACTTCAACAAGGTCAGTCCTGTGCGGTTGGAGGTAGTCGTCCTGCTGAGTTACACTGCTTATGTCAAAGAATAGTCCCTTGGCTCTTTCATATTTGAAGCTGTATTAAGCGAAATTCAAGGATGGTGATTGATTTAAACAACCACATTTTGGTTGGAATCGTCCTCATTAGAGGGATCCTCCTGATTCAAATTTATTAGCAAAACTAGAATAAATGAATCACTTAATGCGAGAAGAATGAATCTCCGTTCATTCAATACTAAACAAATAATACTGAGGACTCTGCTTATACTTTAACATTGTGCCAGGTTGAGTTTAATTAATTTATCTTCCCTCCTATCGCTCTCTGTTTCTATCTCTCCCTCTCTCTCTTTCTCGTCCAATCAGAACGACTTTTCCTCCACGGTCATGACTCGCTCCGGCATGTCACTCGAGGAGCTGCGCATTGTGGAGGGTCAGGGCCAGAGTTCAGAGGTCATCACGCCCTCCGAGGAGCTCAACAGAATCAATGAGATGGGTACGGCCGCCAGATCCCCACTGGGACGCCAGGCCTGGCAGATGCTCCTGTTTAATGTCGAGGGGACATTGAAGTGGCCTGATATACTGAGAGAAACACGGAGAAGAGTGGGTTTAGTTATGGAAATCAGCCTGATGGAACCCACACCTGTTGGATGCAGTAATCTGCAGCTGGAGCATGAAGGAATTTATACAAAGGCTTTTTGAAAAGAGGCAGAAGCAGAAAAAGCCCAACAAATCACTAGCCTGAAAACCACGTTGTCATTGTGCTGTTCACTCATTCATATGCGAACTTTTATTGCCTGGTCGAGCGCGTCGAGTTCAGCGACGGGTCATTTCCAGAACATTCTAGAACATTTCATTGTCCTGACCAGTGATGGAAAGCAATGAAGTACAAGTACTTTGCTGTACTTAAGTACATTTTTCAAGTATCTCTACTTAAGTATATTCACTTTTACTGCACTACATTTCAAAGCAAATGTCTATACTTTTTACTGTACTACAGTCACTTTCGTTAAAAACATCAGGGACTGGATCTATCAATCTGCTGATTTAGAATTCCTCATCAATTCAATAGGTCAATATCCTTGTAAATTTCTATGAAACTACCATTACTATTTTTCTTTACTTTTACTGTAATTTTGCGGTTTGCACTTTTACTGAAGTAAAAGTAGAGTCAGAGTCCTTCCACCATTGGTCCTGACCTTGTGTGATTCTCTGCAGACCTGAAGCTGGGAAACGTGGAGACCAAGCTGAGCCACGGTGAAGATCTGGCGGGGCAGCTGGAGGTGGGCAGCATCTTCACCTTCCGTGTGACGGTGCTCCAAGCCAGCGGAATCCTTCCGGAATACGCTGACATCTTCTGCCAATTCAAGTGGGTTCATCGGCCTTGAATACTGTATTTCTGACGACCTAAATCATATCAGTCAATCCAAGTACCTTGGATCTATATATATATCGAGACGTTTTATTGATGTATTTGACAGGAGAAGACTGACAGGAGAGATTTATCATTTCTATAAAAACTTTTTTTTAAATCTTTAAATACAATTAAAAAAATTTTTATCCCAGATTTTACTGTTATTTATCTACTTTTATTTTATTTGTATTCTCAGTTTCCTTCATCGTCACGATGAAGCTTTCTCCACCGAGCCCCTGAAGAACACAGGCAAAGGAGCTCCACTGGGCTTCTACCATGTGCAGAATGTAAGAGCACAGACAGATCGACTGATACAATAATACAGTGGGAGTGCTTCATTCTTGTCTTCTTTAACCCTCCTGTATTTTTCCCTATTCCTTGTGGAGCAGATTTCTGTGGAGGTGACAGAGTCCTTCATAGAGTACATCAAGACCAAACCCATCGTGTTTGAGGTGTTTGGTCACTACCAGCAGCATCCTCTGCATCTGCACGGCCAGGACCTTGTCAGGTTGGTGTCAATAAGAAAAACTCTCCATAGCACTGAAGAAAATGTAGCTGGCACTTTATAATAAAACAGCCATTCAATATATTGATCATTTCTGGTTGCAGTCCTCCTACACCATCGAGGAAGTACTATCCTATTCCCATGCCTCTGTCCAAGCCAGGTGAGAATTTCAGGGTCGTTGGACCTCAACGCAAACAGTTTGATTTTCCCCGACTTTTTAACACATTTTCTCTGTTCCCAACGCTTGCGTTCAGTTTGCATGTCTTGCATGTCCTCACACTTTTTTCTCTCTCATTTCTCGCTTCATTTGGATTTCCTTTATGTCACATCATCATCCTCCCTCGATCCATCTCTCCTTTTCATAACCCATCCACGTAACCACACCACCCACTCCCATCCTTCCCTCACTTGGCTAATTACGCCCCTAGACCACGCCCGTAAGATAGAGCTAGTCCGCTACCTGATGAGCGGTTATATGAGCGGCCAGGTGCTGGACACCCTGTCGGAGCACGCTAACGCCCTGGCCTCCACCGCCGTAGCCAGCCTGGAGGACGGGGAGGACCAGCTCTCCCACTTCCCCTTTCTCCCCGTGCCGTACGGCCCCGTGCTCACGGTGCCCAGGCACCACGGTTGGTACAGCTGGCCCCACAATAGCAGCTTTTAAGAGCTGGTTTTGAGAGTAGCTGTGTTGTAGCTCCTCGTCCTAGTGCTGCTTTGTAGCTGCAAGATGCAGAGAGATTCGGTTCCCTAGTGGCTACTCGTGCTGCATCGTGAAATAAGTCTATTAAGGACGCTGTCCAACCCCTCCCCTGACACGTAATGATATTTTGTCTTAGCTAATGCCTGAAAGTAAATCTTCCACATGTGATGGGATAGGTTTGCTATTTTCAACCCAGGCCTTATTAAAATATCGGTTCCCACATTTCTAACTGTTCATAGCACAACCTCGCTGAACACTTTACTATTGAGAAACTTACCACTCTGCTGCAGCTTCTCACTGTGCTTCAATGCAGTCCAACATTTAAGCCTAAAATGGGAAAACCCATCCTATACATCACACAGGTAGATTATGTCCTCATGTCATGCAATATCACTGACGTAGCGATCACAGCACAATGCCAAGGCTCAAGTCTCGCAGTGTCTGCCGCGTTCCAATTACCTTTCTTTCAGAATAGCACATCCTCCTCTGAGCCGTACCTTACGCTGCTGAAGGCACATATGAAGGAATAATTTGTGTAGCTGTGTGCCGTGGAGATTAGGCTCTTTTAACGGCCGCATAATCCTGATGTGTGAGGAGGCGTCAGGGAGCTGTCTGTGCTGCTGTAATCTGTCGTTTAGCTCCTCGCTATGTTTAAGTGTTTGTTTTGAATAGGGTGTGTGCTAGTTTGTGTTTCCCTTGTACATCTGCGTCCTGCGTATTGTATATCAGTGGTAATGGAATTTAGAATTCATAGATATTTTGCATATCGATGATAAAAAAAGAAAATGTATAGGTAAATTGCTCTATGTCCTGTTTTAGAACTGTCTACATTGTATTATCATCTGCAGGGTTTCCACATCACATCATGCACATCACATTTTCCATCCCAATTTACAATCAATTTACTTTTTTTCTTCTTTTTCCAAATTTCCAATCCAAAAACATTTTAATAAGTCTATTTTTGTGTGTGTGTGTGTGTGTGTGTGCGTCAGTTCCAGCGACTAAGCTGAACACTATCACCAAGTCCAACCTGGGCCAGTGTGTCAGCAAGTACGACCTGCTGGTATGGTTTGAGATCAGCGAGTTGGAGCCCACTGGGGAGTGAGTGTCACACTGTCTTTTGGGAAAGCACCTCTGCATCTGTGGGATATGTTGTGTTCTGACTCATAATGACCCCCCCCCTTCTCTTTTCCTCGGCAGGTACATCCCAGCAGTGGTGGACCACAGCGGGGGGCTGCCCTGCCATGGCACATACCTCCTGCACCAGGTACTGGAGCCCCATCCAAGATCCTAATTACTGTACCTGAAGTTATGCTCTACGGAAAACTTTTGAATTTCAAAATCACCTCAAATTAACTGGCATGTGATCTAATGTTGTGTCGCTGCAGGGGATTCAGCGGAGGATCACCGTGACTCTGATCCACGAGAAGGGAAGTGAGCTGCACTGGAAGGACGTTCGGGAGCTGGTTGTGGGTGAGTGCTCCGCCCTCTTGGAGGGGGAGGGGTTCTAGTCCTCCCTCACTACAACGCACAAGCACTAGAGAAACAAAGCACCAAAGTTGCCACACGACATATTTCTGATTCACACATAAAGATCACTGAAGAGTATATGATGGTATGATACAATACCTGGGAGAAATTAACTTTGCCTCAATTTACATTAATCTGTCTATTTGGTTGTCTCTTACTGTAGAGTCAACATAGGCTCACCTTGTTTCATTCGGAGAGATTTCCTGCTTTTTAGATTGTAGTCATGCATCCCAATCCACTCAAGAGCGTCTTCTAATAATTTGTTAGATTCTAATTATCCAGTTAGGCAATTAGGCAATGTTACTTAACCGCTAAATAACCATTTTTCTCGCGGTGTGGCCCTCCAGGTCGCATCAGGAACAAGGCAGAGGTGGACGACAGCGCCGCCGACGCCGTCCTCTCCCTCAACATCATCTCTGCTAAGAACATCAAGTCGTCCCACAACTCCAACAGGTAGGACAAACGTCCCAGGAAGATATTGTACGCTCCTCATAAATTAGGGACATCCAGCACCACCCAAAGCAGTTTCCTTTAGGAAACAGAGCATATTCACAGCATGCAACATTCCATGGTGTACTGTAGATGTGGTCATTTGTATTAGTGTGTGCTAGCAATTCATTGCTTATAGTCAATCCTTTGCTTGTATTATATTGTTTACATATATATATATTATATTTTTATTACACAATCAAGCAAAAATCTTGAAAATGCAATCAACTCACTGCCACATACATTTGTTTCTTAACCAGGAAGAACTCATTGTTTGGAAACAGAATGTGGTAATGGCTTGTGTGTGTGTGTGCGTGTGCGTGTGCGTGTGTTTGGTGGGTGGTGGTGGTGGTGGGGGTGGGTGCAAGGGATGCACAAGGGATGCGTGTGTGTAGGAGTGCAGTTGGTTGGTTGTTTGCGTGGGTGCGTGTTCATTGCATGAGCATTTCTATTTTTCAGTGCTGCCAATTCTGCCTTTTAAGTTGCACCATTGTGTCCAATTGACTGTGCTTTTCTCTTTGTTTCTGTGCATTGTCTTTCCTCCCGCCGCCGCTGGACTGTTGAATGTGCTCAGGCTTTCTATTGATAAGGATATCGCTAGGTACCAACAACACAGAGATCATAAAGCTCCCTTTATGGCTCTCCTTGGTCCAATAGACTAACACACATTTCTACCACATATGTCCCTTTGCCAAGCTGAATTTGGCTGCATTTGCATGAAGGTTGTCTCTACTGCTTATCAGAATAAAATAATAAATAATAAATTTACAGATCAGTATCTGAGGCAACCTTGAATGCAAAGTGCTTCCCTTCTTTGTTGATGTCTTTTCTTATCTTTTGACTATCACAAGCGTTTTTAAACCACAACGTGATTCACTGAGGCACTTTCATTTCATTTCAACCTCAATTTACTGAGTCCTAAAGCAGGGAGGAGCATTTAGGCCAATGAGGCATCAGAGGGGGTTGAGCCAGTCAGTCTGTCCACTGCGCCCTCTGCTGCCAAGGACGGGAACTGTAGATTATTCATCTGCAAACGCAGATCATTGACAATTTTAGCAAAAAACTGTCATTCATTCCATCCTATTTGTAGTTTCCGATGCAGAGCTAAAAAGGATGCGATCATAGTTTTGGTTAATTTGGCATTTGAGGAAACTTGAGCGTGTTTAACTTCCATAGAATGGTTAAATTGAGGATTTCTGAAAACAACACCTATTCTCCACTGAAAATAAAATGCACCTTCACACAGAAAACACATTGCATGTTATCTCGCTTCTCACTGCTGCACACTATTGGAAGCACAGTTAACACGCAACACATTTCCAAACACTGGTAACTGGTGTCACACCCGCTCCCGGTGTAGTTTGTTGCCGTGGTCACACCTCTGTGTGTTCCCTCACACTCCATCATCCCCAGGGATGAGAGTGTGAAGGAAAACCCCCTCTGTCGATCCCTGATATGGGCCCACAGTCACGTTGTCTCAATTAACATCTGTATTATCTAGCTCAACTAGTCTGTTAAATTATAGCTACTTTGTACTTATAGATCGTAGCCTGTCTCTGATAGTGAATTGTTAAAGGATAGGTACAGTGTTTGTTTTTTCAAACCCAGGCCCTATTGTTAACTGATAGCTATATATATATATAAATTATTATCTTTCAAACAGGGAAAGCGCTGTGTCTGGGAAGATTTTAGTATATCCAGACATTGATTGATTTATTGATTGAAACCTTTATTTCATCAGGGAAAACCAACTTAGAGCAAGCTCTCTTTTCACAATGGTGCCCTGAGAACAACGCAGCAAACAGAAAAAGAAAGAACATATCCATACATAGGCATACACCAAATTTTATTTGGAAACAAAGTACATTTCACAGATTTTCAAATGTTATGTTATATTATACAAAGATTTCTATGTTTGCAGTTCCACAAACGAAAAGACAATTTATTGCAAGCCAAAGTGGACTCACTATATTTAATTTGCTCTCCAGAAATGCCATTTGTGTAAGTTGGCCTGGGTTTGAAAAAAAGAAAGCATCGTTAAAGTTGTTTAAATGACCTAGTTGTTTGGACCTGGAGCTATTTTTGCCTGGTCTCCTCAGGACCTTCTACCGTTTCGAGGCCGTGTGGGACAGCTCCCTGCACAACTCCCTGCTGCTCAACCGAGTCACGCCCTATGGGGAGAAGATCTACATGACCCTGTCGGCGTATCTGGAGGTCTGTACCCGATCCGCTGCCGAGGTCTCTGCTGAGCTCAGCGCTTCTCTGTGCGTCGCCACGGCTGACGTGCGTTTTATCCGCTCCACAGCTCGACCACTGCATCCAGCCCGCCATCATCACCAAAGACATCTGCATGGTCTTCTACTCCCGAGACGCAAAGATCTCCCCTCCCCGTTCCCTGAGGAACCTCTTTGGAAGCGGATACTCCAAAACCCCTGACTGGTAACGTTACCACTTACAATCTCATTTCAGTCAAACAGATGCAGTGCTGTCTATCAGTCATCCGGGTTTCTTCTGGCTACTCACAGCTTGGTATATCATCTAGGAATGACACAGCAAAAAAAAAAAAGTTGTATAAACCAGTGATTCCAGTGAGGAGAGCTCAGGGTGGACTGATGGAGGGATGCAGACAGAATGATGGACAGACCCAGTGGATAAGAGACAAACAAATGGACAGTAGAAGAAGAGAAATAAGGAAGGATTGAGGGAAGAATAGGGAACAAAATGATCAGCTGTATTGATCACCATTCACCATTTTTATTTGAGATTTGCTCTCTAGGAACCCAATCTGAGAAATATTTACTTTTAGATATTATTTAATCCATACAGAGATAGTGAAATTGCGACACTATGATCAAAACAGTCATTATTTTACGTTCTCTAATGGTGCTAACGTAAGTGAAATAATGCTGAAGTTTAACTATTAATTATTTTGCTGGAGACCCCCTTAAAGGACCCCTGGGGGTCCCAGACATGGGGTCACAGAAGGTTTTCACACATTCTAATCAGCAAATAAATCAACATTCTGGCAATGAACTGACAAACCGTGTTCGATTACAGCAACCGAGTGACTGGTATCTATGAGCTGAGCTTGTGCAAGATGTCTGACACCGGAAGCCCAGGTGAGCGCACATCAAGATCCACAGCATCATCGAGATAAAAGTCGACAGAACGGGGCCCACTCTTCTTCTTTGAAATCAGCTCTGACACATGTGGCTTATTTTGCGAGCAGGGATGCAGCGGAGGAGGAGGAAGATCCTGGACACGTCTGTGGCGTACGTGCGTGGAGAAGAGAACCTGGCCGGCTGGAGGCCTCGTGGTGACAGTCTGATCCTGGAGCACCAATGGGAGCTGGAGAAGATGGAGCAGCTGCACGAGGTGGGTCTTGTAGACCCGGGTTTCTCAAACTGAGGTCCCGTAGCCCCCTCGGGTCGCTCAATCTTCCTTGGTCCTTTCAAAAGTCTTTACTTTTCTTCACTTCTGGTTTACCAACAAACAAAATTAACGTTCTTCCTCGTTCCTGTTCTCTGCATGTGAAGGACTAACCCCCGCCTCGCTCTGCTTTCTCAGGTGGAGAAGACGCGCCACCTGCTGCTGCTGAGGGAGAAGCTGGGAGAGACGCCCCCCACCGGGACGGCTCCCACCACCAAGTCCCTGAGCGAGTCCCTGTCCCCCAGCATGAGCTCCGGCACCCTGTCCACCTCTACCTCCATCTCCTCGCAGATCTCCAGCACCACCTTCGAGAGCGCCATCACGCCCAGCGAAAGCAGCGGCTACGACTCGGCCGACATCGAGAGCCTGGTGGACCGCGAGAAGGAGCTGGCCACTAAGGTGAGCGAGCAATGGGCGATGTTGTTCTGGAAGAAACTGTGAGTTACTTTGTTGTAACACCAACAGGTTTTAGTCCCCTGCATTCATCAAGTGTCTTCATATCCCCTCCTTTCTACAAAAACACGCCTGTATCTCCCTGGACCTCCCTGCCTGATTGCTCCAGGCTGTTTTTTTACACTTTTGGAACTGTAAAATATTAATAGTAGTTGTATAGCTGTGTAACTTATGTTGAATTTGAAGCACGTGTTGTAGTCCTCCTCAGCTCCTCAGTTCTCCATCAGTAGCTCCGGTCTTTCCCTCACCTGCTCTTTAAACTGACCGGGCTCTGCTCTGTCCTCCTGCAGTGCTTACGCCTCCTCACCCACACTTTTAACAACGAGTACAACCAGTTGTGCAACAGCATCAGCGACTGCAAGGTGAGACAGAAAATATTCTAGACCCCAAACCCCAAACCAAATCCCTGCTTCTCTTCATGCGGTGTCAGACTCGCTGCGTTCCTTCTCTTTTCCCGCCAGCTGTCCGACATCTCGCCGATGGGACGCGATCCTTCCGTGTCCAGTTTCAGCAGCACCACCCTCACGCCCTCCTCCACCTGCCCGTCCCTATCCGGCTCCATGGACCAGAAGTAAGACTTCCATCCGACGGCCATCGGTCCCAAAGTGCAGCTGGCGAGGCTGCAGTTGCTCACTCTGCTCTTCTCTCGCTAGGACTCCAGAAAACAGCTCCCGCGCCTCCAGCCCGTCCTGCTCAGACTATGAGAACTTCCCCATGGTTCCAACGCTGGAGACTTCCTACCTGGCGCGCGCCGGCAAGAACGAGTTCCTCAACCTGGTCCCCGACATTGAGGAGATGAGGCCGGGGTGAGTGCGGCCGGCGTCGTTTGCCGCCTTCATCCCCTTTATCACAGTGGTTTTATTTGAAAGCCTACATCCGACATCCCACCACACCCTAACCTCAAGCTCGAAACCATGTTTCTATCAAGGTTCTCATTCCCTTCCTTA
Organism: Cyttopsis rosea; assembly: GCA_900302355.1. Lineage (NCBI taxonomy): Eukaryota > Metazoa > Chordata > Actinopteri > Zeiformes > Parazenidae > Cyttopsis > Cyttopsis rosea. The sequence continues at coordinate 7,330 of OMKR01027829.1, read as the reverse complement.
TGTTCCTGGTCAGGTCGGTGGTGTCAAAGAAGGGTTTCCTGAGCTTCATGGAGCCACGCTCCAACTCGTGGGTGAAGCACTTTGTGGTGGTGCGCCGGCCGTACGTCTTCATCTACAACAACGACAAGGACCCGGTGGAGCGGGGCGTCCTCAACCTGTCCACATCCCAGGTGGAATACAGCGAGGACCAGCAGGCCATGCTCAAGGTCTGTCACCATCAACTCTGAATCAGCGCAAACTGTGAATTCATCAGAATCCGCCCCTCGTGCCTGTAGATATGAGGACAGTCGCAGTAACGAACGCATCTTCCGTTTCTTTCACAGACTCCCAACACATTTGCCGTGTGCACAAAGCACAGAGGAATCCTCCTGCAGGCGAACAACGACAAGGACATGAACGACTGGCTGTACGCCTTCAACCCGCTGCTCGCAGGAACGATAAGGTATTATAAAAATATATATTATAATAATAATAGTACAGTAATAATAATAATTAACTATATAATTATAAGATATATATATCTTAAAATACACTCAGTGTGCACTTTATTAGGTACACCAGTACAATCCAATGTAATCCAACACACCAGCTCTGCCATGTTGCCATGAATGTTGCTTTATGTTCCTATAATGTTCAGGGTTTTATAGAAGAGGTGTTAATTCAATTCTATGTTTTAGCATCGAGGTCATAGTTGTTGGTGGTGTTGTACTGATCTGCATTATATTTAGAGATGTTTCTAATATTTTGCCCCCTCGTGTATGTAAATACGGAGGTCAAAAAATGAGAAACACCTCAATATAATGCAGTTCAGTACAACACCACATTTAACTATGACCTCAGTCATAAACATCTCATTGAATTTACACATTTCTGACTATGTCAACAAAAACAGAATTCATGGCAGAGCTGGTGTATTGAATTGCATTAGATTGTACAGGTGTACCTAATAAAGTGCACACTGAGTGTATATAAAATGTCTTTTTTAAGACATCAAACAACAACATCATCTAATTAGCAACATGAGGATTTATATTAAAACTTCACCAATTCTGTGTTTGAAATCTGAAATAAAAATGAAATGCTCAAGTTTTAGCTCATTGCAAGATGATGGAGCATTAGATCTGAGCTGTGGAACCTGAAGTCATTTGAGCGTAAACTGCACCTTGACTGAATAAATGCAAAGTAAGAGTGGAGCAGCTTGGTCAAACACAGGGAAGGAACAAAGAACGACGACGACGTCTTTGGTCAAAGGCTTTGCTCTTACAGTTTGTGCCCGTGTCTGCGTCTCGTACCCACAGATCCAAGCTGGCGAGGAGGCGCAGCGGCCTGGTGAAGAACTAAACCAGGTGACGGCGCGCCCCGCCCCGAACGCGCCTTTGAACATACCAAGTGTTAACACTTATTAACCATTGTGATTCTTGACGGTTTTTCTCTTGTTCGTAGACCTGTGGCTTAAGTCTCCTATCTCAAGCGACTTAATGTTTCAGTTCCTGGAGCGATGTGCCCTCCCCCCGCAACC
>OMKR01027753.1:1295-15068 GCA_900302355.1 Cyttopsis rosea | reverse complement strand
ACGTGAAGGAACATCCAATGTACATACAGTCTAGTAAATCCCTAAAAAGGTTCCTGTTGGCTTCATGAGGCAGCATGTGTTGCTGTCGTGGAGCTGTCCTGGTCACTCTTGTGGGTGGAGGGCTCCTTGGGCGGCGTGGTGACCTCTACCATGCTTAGCCCAGTGTGAGGGACACTAGTGTTCATGATGTGTCTCTGTAAATGCTTGATCCAGTCCTCCTGGACCGACAAGGGACCCTGGAAGACGAGGTCACAGAACCTGCAACAGAGAGCGGCGCAACAATGAACTAACCGGAAGAACATAAGCTCCATCAAATGAACCAAGAAATCATGTGAAACTCAATCCAGACTCATTTTAAAGAGGAAACCTTTAGTGTTCGAAACCTTTTAAAGCTTTGTTAAAACTGAGTAAGGGCACTTAGTAAGTCAATGGGCGCATGGCAAAGTCTTTGTATTAACTTATGTACATATTCATACACGTGTGCAAAGGTAGAATTTGACACAACCTTTTTTCCACCGTTAGAAAAAGTGAGACATACAATACAATCAAATAATGTTAACAAAATAGAATTTCATGAGTCCCAATCAGCTCCCAATTGTGATATAATGGATCTAAGTAACAATACCTGCAGGTGAGCCTATACATTTCTTCTGGAGTTTGTGGGATGGGTAATGTCTTCTTCTTCGATCCAGGTCTTGAGCGCTGTCTCCTTACTTTACAGTCAAACGCTAAAGGATAGGGGTATTTAACAGATACGTAGGTTTAGGCAAAGTTAGAGAAATGTCAATCAAAATCCAACGATAAAGCATTGAAGAACCAAATAAGTAGATAACAAAATGTCCATCTAGCTCAATCCTTGTTTAATATGCAATAACCATAAAGAACGTGTATTTTGGCAAGAATTGAACGTAGTTTCTAATGGACCAACATAAGCATTATACCATGGCAAAACTTTATTTACAAACGTAGATGACTTTGGGTGTGTTTGAGATGCTTTGGGTGCAGATTAACCCACTATAGAGACTATAACCAATGCTACTCAGGCACTTACTGGTTCCTTCCACTAAGGCATTCCTTTTCCTTTTCGCATACGCCCGTAGGTGATTGGACAAGCTAACTCCACTGTGGAAAGTGGCATTGCAATGCATACACACCTTCCGGTTGAATTCCCCTTTCTCTGTGCAGACAGAAACGACAGAATTAAAACAATTTTTTCTTTAAATAGCCAAGTATTACATTTGACCTTAAATTTAGACTCTTAGCCATTTATGCATTGAATTTCTACTGAATCCCTGTGGATCAAAGATACATTTCTCATATTTGAATATGGGGCTAGTAGCGATTAAACACAATTTTAAAACTCAAGTTGAAATATTTTTAATTGGAATGGCATCTTGTTCATTTCCACCCTGTACCTCTTGCACATTTGAGTCTCTCACTTGCTCTTATTGATTTCAACATAAAGGTTTTGCTTTGCATGTCAGTGAAATCAGGTTAAAATGTATTAGGTCACAGGGGGCTTTATTTAGGCCGGATCTGCCTCTACCTCTATGACGTGCATATGCGTTACCGAGTGGAGACATGGGCGTAGTCATATTGAGTGGTCTGGGTTCTGGTAATAATAACCGCAGTCACCCGCCCCTCCTCTCTCTATGGCCAGTGGGACAAAATACTCTGGCTGAATCATCTGTACAAACCAATTATGGTTCATTGAAATTAAGTCAAGGGGACAAAACTTGAAATGTTGTTTTCCATGCTGCCAAATGCTGCTGCTGTGGGTAAACTTAGAGGTTGAGCTTTGTAGAACTCTTCAGATCAACAAATTTAACAATTGGGTTTTTGAAAGAGGTCGAACGTATCTATGCGAGTACATTTTGATCTCAACCTAACCTCACTTTTAGTATAATCACCATTGTGTGCCAATGGTTTATTAATTCATAGTGTTTTGCATTTACAAATGGGTTACATCCTATGTATATGCAACTAAAAAGGATTGTGTTCAGTGAATCTGTGCCGTAATATTAGGGCCAACGTTTAAAATAAAAACACCAATGGGAAGAAAATACTGCAGAAACCAGTGGCCACTCGCACAGCAAATCTTGGACAGTGTTGGGTTTTTGCTTTTCGGTGTTTGATACTTAAGACCACACCACTTAGAGGAACAATTTAAGAAACTTTAAAGGTTCATCTTCTGTGACTTGTCATTTTCTGCATCCCACAATTCTCACCCTAAGTCTCTATTTTCTCATATAAAAGAGGCCAACTGGCCAGATTAAATTAAAACATCTAAGTGGATTTTATGTTGAAGGCATCTAACTTCCTTCAAATTCCTTCTTAATACTATTTTAAGGAGGCAGATCCAGAACAGTGCTTATCAAGAGGCTGAGCCACTTCCTTGTTTTCATCAGCTTCCTTGTCACTTTTGAGTTCAGTATGAATATAAATGACTTATTTAGCCATTTTCAGTCATCATTGTAACCCAATTTAAAAAATCTGAGATACATCTTAGCTCCAGTTGTAATTCCTATTGGTCCAGGAAGAACTCATGTCTACTATTACAAACAAATTCCAGCCAAACTACTCTGTACTTTGGAATAGAGCTTGTACATCGTACAATGGAATGCATCCATTGCAACCATTACATATTGCACATTGTGACCCCAACTTTATGCCCATACAGGACTAGTAGTGTATTAAATAGTGTATGTTCTACTATACTAATCCTCTCTGTTATTACTGTAGCTTTTCTTATTCTGAGAATGGCTTCTGAATACCCCGGGGGATTAGAGAGTCATTACAAAAACTCATGTCTTATTTGACAACAAAAATTAACACGTTCCACTTACCTGCAATTGAATTTTGTAGTGAAGTGGCAACTCTGGGTCCTGTCATTGGCTCAGTATTTGAAGACCCTGCTAAGGTGTTTTTTGAAATATGAGAACAACCCTTGAATTTGGAATCCTCTTGAGACTTTCTCTTTTTAAGAATTCCTATCAAGGCACTCGCGCCCGAGAGCGAACCTTTAACCTCCAACTTAGTCTGTAGCTGCTTCCTTTCAGGTGTGTCCCCAGAGAAGGAAAACTTGGAGACATGCGGTTTGGCATCATCGTAGACGGCTGGAATATAATTCTTTTTAGCGAGTCCAGTAGGAGAGGGTGCTAAAGGCTCACTGTTCGCCAGCTTGGAAGAAATGCCGAATTTGAAACGATTCCGCTTCTTGCCGAGAATTTGCAGCGCTCTATGAACCTCTTTCTTGTCCCGCATCATTTCCCGGAGTAAGCACAACGGGGACTTGGACTTGGTTGAAATGTTTTTGCCAAGCCGTTTCAAGTGCCCGCGAATGTGGTTGGACTGCCCGGTCTTGTTATCAAATATGTCCCCGCATAATGGACAGGAGTGGACAGGAGTGACCGTACTCCTGACAACCTCAGAGTCAGACTCCAGTTGTAATGCTGTGAATACAAAGAACAAAATTCAGAACCATGGAAACCACCTAAACAGTAAACTTTTGATGCTGTACAAAAACTTCATGTTTATACAATACCTTTTTTCAAGTGCCGGATTGCTGACATTTTGCGACGGATTCGTGGCCTCTTGTCTTGAGAAGCTACCTGCTCGGGGGGCACTACATGGCGTGCGTTGTAATTTAGTCCAACCCTATGGAGATGCCCTCTTACATGATTTGACAGCCCAACACCGGACTCAAACACCGCAGGACAATATGGACAGGATTTGCATTCAGAGTCCAAAGCCAACAGATCATCTGCGTAGGATTCGTCGAATGACATTGGGTGGGACTCGAAGCTTTCTCTAAAAACCTCAGTTTCTATGCACTCTTCCTTAATATCAGGTTCGTCATCATCATCATCATACCGTTCAGTTTTAATTTCATCAAACAACCTCTTGGATGCCTGCAGAGCGCCCCTCATTGACATCCTTCTGCTATATGTATAAATTTGTGTTTTTTCCTGATCGATGTCATTATCAAAAAGGCTAAACTCGGAATGCGTTTTGTTGAACTGAAAAACGTCTTCATCACAGTCTCCGATTTCTTCGGCCAGGCTTAGCCTCTTTGGGCTCGGCAAATGTTTAGGCAAGATAAAGCACGAGTCCTGTTCCGTGGTGTTTCGATATGGGGTGGACATTTTTCTTTTGGAGGGTGACTTTTTAATGACTGCCTGGTCTGATGTTGGCTTTCGTGCATCGTATATCATATCAGGCTTGGATAGTGAAGGTTGTCTATGGCCATTTTGGGATGAATTGATATCATCAACCTTGAGTGTCCGTGTTCCTGGCAACTGATTGCTGTATTTTTTGTCATCAAGCTGTGCAGATGTTAGGCAATTATTTGCTTTCTTCTGTTGGTCTTCCGTTTTGTTGACATGTCTTTGTCGAGACAGAAGAACGTCAATGGATTTGTCGAGCTTCGACTGCGTTTGTTGAGACTTTGTTGTCTGAGATTTGTTCTCCATCTTGTCATTTTTGAATAAGTCCGAGACTTCATTGGAATCACTTTCTGAATATGCTTTTTTTGTAGAGACCTGACGTTTTATTAAGATTTTTGATGTCAACTCTGAAGTTTCTAGAGGAGCGTTAGAATGTCGCTCCTGGTGTTGTACAGGTGGGTGTGCATTTTTCTTATATTCCTCCGAAGATATGTATTCCTCATAAATCAGCTGATGGCGACGCAGAAGGTGATTTCTGAAAATGTTTTTACTAAAAACTCTATAAGAACAAACAGTACAGGAGAAAATGCCAGAATCCTCATTTTTGTCTTGGACTTGCTTCTGTACTGGAATAAGAGGGTGTTGCCTTGTGTAATGTTCCCCGAGATCATGCTGGGTTGCTGCCTTGTGGGAACACTTTTCACAATTAAAGTACCTCTTACTCTTCTCATGTGTCTTGGCATGCTGAACAAAGATATTTGGACAGTTTGTTCGAAATGGGCACTGAGGGCAAAAGAGTGAAGCTTTTTCATCATCATCCTTCACATCATTTTTGCCTTTGATTTCTTCAATGAGTCGCTCTCTCTTCTCCTGGTGAACAGACATATGCTCTATGAGTGAGCCGCTATGTTTGAACGCCTGCCCACATTCTCTGCATATGAAAGGCTTTTCTGACATACCAGGAAGATCCACATGAGACTTCATGTGGCGCTGCAAATAGTGCTCTTTTTTGAAAATAAGGTTGCATTTTGAACAAGTGTAGCATGATGGCTTTTCATCTGTGCAAGAATCTATAGGACGTCTACCCTTCAAGGGTGAAAGCCTATGACCCATGCTATTCTCATGCGAGTTCCTTGTCGGTGCATTGTAGAAAATTTCCTTGATGGCCTTAACAGTTCCATTCGGATACGATGATAGCTTTCCGGTTGACGAAGACTTTGAGTTGGAATGCTTCCTCAGGTTTCGTACCTTGTTGATGGGAATGGAATGGGCTTTGTCTTCTCCATCAGATGAGTCTTCCGATGACTTATGGCTCAGGTCGGGATAAAGATTTTCTGAGGGATCCACCATAACCACCATGTCCATTTTCCGTTTCCTCCGTCTTTGGTTGCTGGGACTGCTCACAATCTCTTCAGTCTCCTCCCCGGGGGATTCACCGTGGTTCTCCCACAAAAATTGCATGAACTCTTTGTGAGGGTCCCATTGAAGGTCACTGGGGCTGCTGAAATCGTCCATCGAGTTCTCAGGCGACTCCACATCGAACCCCCAGATTCCTGCGGTGTCTATTTCCTGCACGGTTTTCAATGGGGTGATGCTCTTTTCCTCCTCCTTCTCGGTGGACAAGCTGTTGAGATCGTGGGCTTGTGTCGCCCTGTGTGTGGAAGGCCCGTTTCCCAAGCCAACCGGGGACAGCATATCAGTGTTTGACAAAATATCAACAACGTTGTTTTGCTTCAGAGGAGAAGACTTGCCAAAAGAGTCAATGTAAGAGATTGACTCTTGCGCCATTCTCGATGGCTCGTGCAGGAGTGTGAGGGCATTCATTTCAGGATCTGCATCTTTGTCATCTTCATCAAGAGCTGCCAGACATGACATTTCTGTGGGCGTGACCTGAAAGAGAAAATTCAAGCACTCTTAAGACTGTCCATAATCATGACACATGACAATTTGCTTAGACTTATCTTGAGAACTCTTTATGGCAGAGAAAGGTGCTGCATATATGGTTTACTGCCCATCCATAGTTCTTTTTATAAGTTAGACAATTTTGGATGAAGTCGTCTGCAATACACAAATATTAAATTCACTACAATGGAGTTGTGTGCATTCAACTGTGATGGTTTGTTGCTATGCACTCCCACAACTACAGCCGGATAATGACACCAGACCCAACCAGGGCTACATGAAGGCGCCGTTATAGTCACTGCAAGCGGCCGTGTGGCTCATTGCGTGCGCACTACCAGAGAGCACAAGCATTCAAAGTTGTGCGTTGCCGTGTAGATGTCGTGAAGTGCCGGAAGGATCTGAATAACTAGAAAAGAGGAGTAAAATTAAAATAGCGTGTGTTAAATGTATGTATATTTATTGTAGTCAGTGCAGGTTCACGCATGGATGGATCGTACAGATTGTACCTGCGGACCACTTCGCACAACCTTCCTTCGGACGCATCCATCTTGAATTACCTGAAGCACACGTCGCCGAGTTCCCAAAATTTGGAGGTGCGCGGCGTGCGGCACTGTCACGAGCGCCGCAATGATGTCATCTATGACGCGCGCACTAAACTACACTACAGCTGCGGTGACTATAAAGCAGGCTTAAGGTGCTCGTCTTGTTACATTCAGAGTGTGTCAATGTGATCGAACACTTGAAATAGCTTACGTATCCGCTAGGCATGTTGTAGCAGCCCTTTTCGCCCAGATAGAAAATCAATGGGAAATCTAAACAATAATTAATGAATTAAACCATTACTCCAATTAATGTTGCTAACCTTAGATAATACAGATGGAAATATCTTCATATACTGTATGTACCCAGTGAAATTACATCAAGTTTAGAAGATAATTAAGGCATGCGATGCCTATTGACCTTCACAGCAAAGTGGAACCCCATAGGGTCATAACGGACAGTTATGAGGAATCTAAATGGAACAAGACTGGCTGCTAACAAAATTGGATTTGTTGAAATTACCATCCGGAATGCAATTTTGCAGCAACAAATTTGTTACTGTGAGAACAGGCAGGTGCAATCAAAACAGGCTTCAATCAATAGCAATAGCAATCATTTTTCCAAGGTGCTCTATTGGGCTGCGATCTGGGGACTGTTCAGACCACTGTAGAAAACCATAGTCACAGTCATGTTTGTGGGACCAGCTCGAGAGGATGCTTGCTTTGTGACATGGCACATTATCCTCCTGGATTTATCAGTTTGTGAAAGGGTATGAACAGTAGCAATGCTAGACCCTTACCAATTGAATGCCACAGCATTCAATTGGTAAGGGTCTAATGTGTGCCAAGAAAATTATTTCCGACACCCTTACACCACTGCCTGTACAGCTGACAATGAAAAATGAATCCATGCCAAGTCCCCCAAATTCAGACCCTACCATCCACTTGTTGCTGTAAATAGAGACCAAGTCATTCCTGTCATCAATAATCTAGCTTTGGTGATCATGTGCCCACTGTAGCTTCAGCTTCCTGCTTTAAGTTGACAGGAGAAGACCCAGCATGGACCATTCACTTCGGCCTCTCTTATTAACAAGGTGTTTTCCTCCAGAGGACTGAGAGCCACGGGATGTTCTTCGTTCATTGCATCTTTCCCTGTTCACTCTAGACTGTAGTGTGTGGAAATCCAAGAGGGCAGCAGTTTCTGAGATGCTGGAACCACCATGTCTGGCACCAAGGTCTTGTCCATTCTAATGCTTGGTTGAATGACAGCTAAACCTCTTCAACTTGTGTGCATGACTTATATGTTGAGTTACAGTAACAGTATTTGCCATTTGCTGGTCGGAGGAGCACACTTACTGTGATAATGAGCCGGTGTAGGTGGCCTCTGGGTGTATAGGGGAAACACTAACCATTTCCAAATAGTGATTAGTCTGTCCCTGAAGGTAAAAAAACACTGCCTTGTTTACAACAAAGAAACATGAGAAAAAGAACCACCAGACATACATTATACAGGATCTGATGTTAAATCCCATGTGCTGATAATAAGGGGCTATACACAGAAGCCTACCCTAGCCAAACAACTTGACCCTATGTTGAAGTAGTTCCTCAGCCAGTGTCATCATAAATCTCCACAAACCAGTTCCAAAAGGCTTAGTTGGCTACCAAACGGCAACAACCACCACAAGTGTGGGTATTTCACTGAAGTTATCAAGTGAACACCCCTTTTCACTGATGTTTAGTTGAATTAGGCTCCAGAACACTCAACAAGCCTTCATTACTGCCACTGGCACTGAAGAAATGCGCAGTGGCTACCCTTGATCCCTAATTACCACCATCAGAGAATCAGTCCCCGAACTTTGTTGTCAGTACACTCAATACAAAGTTTATTTCATGTTAACTTATACACAAGTTCACAAGCTCCCAGACTGATCAACCGGGTCAAAGCCAACCATGTGATATTTGGACCAATTGCAGAGAGGGGAAGGTCTGCAAACTGGTGCCTTAAGGCAGCATTTGATGACAGTTGTATGAAATCAGCATGGATAATTTCACACCCAAGGCAGCATGAAATGGCCAGATATATAAAACCATTGCCTCAAAATAACAAATGGACACATCAGCAACCTTGAATTAAGGCAAGGTGATGGAGCACTGGGCTTCTGGACTCATTGGCTCATTGTGTTTGGGTGCATTAACGTTCATTCGTTCATCACAACGCTCTTATTTCATTGTTTCAAGTGTTTGTGAATGCTCAAGTGTCCTTTGAGGGTGACTTTCCTCAACAAAGATGGCAAGAATCAAGCATGGACATGGCTACACGTTGCTTTCTTCCACAGATGTTGCTTTTGCTATTGGCCTCAAGGTAGCTATACAGTAAATTGTATACATGGTTCTGACAAATTACATATAAAATTTGGTTGACGGTTGAATAACAAAAGGACAAACGAATTTACTGACAATATCACATCCCAATACTGACTGAAGCCTGCTTTATAGTCACCGCAGCCATAGTGTCGTGTAGTGTGTGCGTCTAAAGTGGCGCCACTGCAGTTTTTGGAATTCCGCGCCGTGCGCTTCAGGTAATTCAAGACAGATGAGTCCGAAGGAAGGTTGTGTATCTGGTTATTTTTGTCGTGACGCATGGATGGATTGTACAGATGGTATTGAATTCATGGAAGGAGATTGCGCTGTCTCTGTCTAAAGATTTGGACTATTTTAATACCTCGGGACTCCTTTGTAATGTTTACATCGACAAACCCACGACTATACATATCTCTATACACACACAGCATCCGGAAAGTATTCATATCGCTTCACTTTTTCTACATTTTGTTATGTTAAAGCCTTATTCCAAAATGGATGAAATTATTTTTTTTCCCCTCAATTCTACACATAATACCCCAAAATGACAAAGTGAAAAAAAATTTTTTTAGAACTCTTTGAAAAATTTATTAAAAATAAAACACTGAAAACATGTGCATATGTATTCACATCTTTTACTCAATACATTGTTGAAGCACCTTTGGCAGCAATTACAGCCTCAAGTCTTCTTGAGTATGATGCTACAAGCTTGGCACACACATTTTTGGGCAGTTTCTCGCATTCTTCTTTTCAGATCCTCTCAAGCTCCATCAGGTTGGATGGGGAGCGTCGATGCACAGCTATTTTCAGGTCTTTCCGGAGATGTTCAATCGGGTTCAGGTCTGGGCTCTGGCTGGGCCACTCAAGGACATTCAAAGACTTGTCCCGAAGCCATTCCTTTGTTATCTTGGCTGTGTGCTTAGGGTCATTGTCCTGTTGGAAGGTGAACCCTCGGTCTGAGGTCCAGAGCGCCCTGGAGCAGGTTTTCATCAAGGATCTCTCTGTACATTGCTGCATTCATCTTTCCCTCGATCCTGACTAGTCTCCTAGTTCCTGCCGCTGAAAAACATCCCCACAACATGATGCTGCCACCACCATGCTTCACTGTAGGGATGGTATTGGCCAGGTGATGACCGGTGCCTGGTTTCCTCCAGACATGACGCTTGGAGTGGCTTCCGTCTGGCCACTCTACCATAAAGGCCTGATTGGTGGAGTGCTGCAGAGATGGTTGTCCTTCTGGAAGGTTCTCCCATCTCCACAGAGGAACGCTGGAGCTCTGTCAGAGTGACCCATCGAGTTTCTTGGTCACCTTCCTGACCAAGGCCCTTCTCCCCCGATTGCTCAGTTTGGCCGGGCGGCCAGCTCTAGGACGAGTCCCGGTGGTTCCAAACTTCTTCCATTTACGAATGATGGAGACCACTGTGCTCGTTGGGAACTTCAATGCTGCAGAAATTTTTCTGCACCCTTCCCCAGATCTGTGCCTCAATACAATCCTGTCTCGGAGGTCTACAGACAATTCCTTTGACTTCATGGCTTGGTTTGTGCTCTGACATGCACTGTCAACTGTGGGACCTTATATAGACAGGTGTGTGCCTTTCCAAATCATGTCCAATCAATTTACCACAGCATCTGAGCTCAATTTTGAGTGTCATAGCAAAGGGAGTGAATACTAATGTACAAGTGATATTTTATTTTATTTCTTTAAATTGGAAAAAAATTCTAAAATACTTTTTTCACTTTGTTATTATGAGGAATTGTGTGTAGAATATAGAATATATAAATAAAATGAATTGAATCCATTTTGGAATAAGGCTGTAACATAACAAAATGTGGAAAAAGTGAAGCGATATGAATACTTTCCAGATGCACTGTAGTTCTAGACTCGTAAAAAATGTCCATTGGAATTTTTTTGACTGAGATCAGCCATTTACTGTTAGTGCACTAATGGCATTTGATTAACATTTTGGCCAATGTCAGGTCATAGGAGATACATTTCCATGAATAAAACACCATCTGGATCAAAGAACGAATACTCAGACAACAAACGTGTATAGACAGAGGCCATTAGTTTGTATAATGAAATCAGAACAGAGGTAAACTAAGCATATTTATCAGGCTTTTTACTTCGCATATAAATCAGAATCTTAATCCAAGAAAGTAAAGACGGTCCTTTTATTATTGATTCAACTCTGCCTTCAAGAACAGTCAGGCCTTCCATTTGTCTCAATAGTATTGCTTAAATTTTAAAATGCAACAGTGCCGACATACAGCCCTTACATGCAAAATACATTTCACATCCAAAAATAATGGTGGAGAAATTAAGATTAGAATTATGTGTGACTAACTAACCAGACCTAGGCATCGCCAGACCAATTTGGAAATGCGTATTGGTCTGGAATCTCTCCATTCATTTTTGATTTCCAAGGGGCGTTACCAACGGGCGCAGACCAAAATGTCTCTGGACACAATTGGATAAACCTACAACCAATCAGAGCAATGAAACGTGTGACGTAGCGCTGAGCGACGCAAAACTGGTGACCAGCGGGGCCAGTTGGTAAATTTAACTTTTACCAAATCCTGTCGGAAGTACAACACATCTTTCTTATCAACAAAAGCTTTAAGTGCAGTTGTTTGTTCTTTTTTTTAGAGAAAACATACCGTCCAGTTTGTCCAATACTGTCACGATAGCGGATTCAACACACCGTTCCACATCGTCCTCTGCATCTCATCGTATCAAACCCTGCACCATATTAGATAATAAAGGTTATTCGATAATAAAGGTTGTGATTGGCCCGACCACAAAATGGTCGGGCGGAAATCTGTTTGAATGGGAGGGGGACCCGACCAATCTGCCAGAGCAAATTAAACATGAACTCGCAGATTTGTCTGGTTCCCAGGCTAAGTTCTCCATTTGCCTTCATCAGCCTGTGACTAAAACAACAAGCTATTAGTCTTTTAGTATTGTAATTTCCAATAAAAGCCAACAACAACGGAGTATATGATGAAGGCTATTGCTGTATTGAAATTGCTTTGTTTTGAATAGGCCTTTTTCCAATGAAAATCAAATTGCCGGCCAAGCTTGATCTCCTGTGGCCCGTTCCTTCATATAATCCACTGCCAGTTTGCTCAAATCGATCATCTGTTTGCCTTTGCGTGCAGACCGGTGCGTTTATGGATGAGGAGGCGAGAAGCCACAGCATCTCACCTCAGTGATTCATTGATGCTGCGTTCCATGAAAGTCGTCAATCGGGAAAAATGCAATTTCCTACTTGGGGGGGAAATGCACGGCGACGCCTTTTGCATGGGTTTTTATTTGAAAACCCGTCTATCTTTGACCTAACCTATTACGTCGTTTTAGCCCCTGTGCACACGCTTGTAGAATTCACAAGTTTGTCAAAACAAACACACATTCGCGGCGTGTCTCCCCGGACAGAGGCAATGGAACACATTTGATTAGCTCGGAAGTGCGCACGACCGACTCGAAATGACTGATTTCCTACTTGCTTTGAATGCAGCACGAGTGACAATATACGTTTGTCTTGCTTTCGTCACTGTAGTTCGCTGAAAAATGTCGACTAGTTTAGAGAAGAACCCCAACAGTTAATAGTTCATGATAAACGGCGTGACAGGCTTTATAAACTATTTTATCCAAAATTGTAACGGAGGTCTGAAGGAGTCATCAAGCCGACCTCAGAAAATAAAATCAGTAATTACTGATCGTTGACGTGGATCGTTTGCTGTCCTCGCGTAGATGAAATGCAGACGTTGCGGCAGCTCAGTATAAATATTAATGTATTAAAAAATAAATACGTGCTTGAAGAACTGCACGTGACAAGAACCCAGAAATGAGTTAATTTAGCTACAATGTCTCCGAAATGTTACCGATTGAGTGGCATTTCAGGAGGTGAGGCAATTTACATTTTTTCAGTACATTTCTTCAGATTTCTACCAAGTTCTCAGGTGTGTTCAATTTGAATCGAGCCCTTCCCGAGAGCCATGTGCTTTTTCCACAGCAAAAACGACGTGTACGTGTTTGCTGTCGTTGATTGGTCAGGTCAGAGCTGAGGGCGGGGCTTCTACCATCTCTCTCCTCCTATTGGTTAGGGTTTTAAATCCCCTTCCTTCTTATTGGCCAGAAACGCTGCGCAGCCATTGGCTCATCGCGTGCGTGCCGACGATTTGAAAAAAAAAACAGCCTTTAGTTCACAAAGCGTCGCCGCAAAAGAACTCGCAACAGAACGGACGGATGTAAACATAGAACTTTTTAAAGTTTGTAAAAGGGTAAGAAACGCTTATGCACGATTTCCTCTGTTGTCAGATTATTTTAAATGCTTTGTGATCAAACAGCCGTGTAGTGGACTCAATTCAGAAAAAGGAGTCACTACTGATCAGTGTAAAAATGTATTTAAAGCCATTCAACAGTCTTACCTTGACCATTAATAATTTGTCTGATTTATCCATATATTTATTTTTGCTCAGTTCTTCTACATCAGAGTCGCAGTTTCTGATGTTATTAAAAAAAAAACAAGCTCGTACACAGAAATCCCAAAAGGAAAGGTAGAGGTTACATTTATTATAGTAATCACTTGCCTGGCTGTAGGGCCTATAATAAGTTAATAGAATCATCTAGTTCATACCTTACCCCGTTTCTACGCTCTACCAAATATATACTATCTGCAATACTTTATTGCGTAAGAGCGGGAAGATTTGTCCAAAAGTCCGTCTTAAATTTGATCAAAATTTATCTTAAGAAGGTCTTAACGTATTACATTGAACTCTCTGATGCCCGCAGACCCCCCCCCCCC
>OMKR01027625.1:1715-13634 GCA_900302355.1 Cyttopsis rosea | reverse complement strand
ATTGCTGATAATATTGACAGGGAAATAATCGGTGATAATAGTAAAAAGTGTGTGTGAGAGAGTAAAATTCAGTTAGTTTTATTGCAGGATAGCATGTTAAGGGGATGGCTAGAGAATTGTGTGTGTAGGCCATATGAGAAGTAGGGTAATAATGGTTGTTAAACTATCAAGTTATTTTTTTAGTTTACTTTTTTCTGTGTTGATTGAGAGATCCCAAGCAGCAGAAAATGACATATTGTCAGATGAAGTGTGCCCTGAAGCTGTCTTTGATGGTGATGGTGTTCAGGGATGAATAATCTCTCCTATTGCTATTGCACTATTTTTTCACCTATAGTAACATTAATCGTTAGTAGTGTAGCAGCCTAGTTTTGAATGACAGGGTCCCTGCTATCACATGTTGTTAAAATATAACATTTGCATAATAAAATCAACTACAGGCTTCCCAAATACTGTAATAAATTAAGCATGATGAGTTGAGCACATGACAGCATGTGGCCCCACTTTTAACTCTCTTTTTTTCAAACCCTTATTGCAGATGGATAGACTTAAGTTGAAAAGTGCAGTATGGAAGTATTACACTCAACCAACACCAGGGAAGGCAGTCTGTAATACATGCAATGAAGATGTCAGCATGGGAGCAACAACGGGAAAACTCAAAAATACTTCAAACCTGTGGTCCCATCTTAAAATTCATCACCCTGAGTTGTATGAAACAGCACAGAAGAAACGGGAATCTGAATCTCATAAGGATGAGGCAGCTTCATTTCAGCTAACAATAGAAGACATATTTCAGAAACAAAGAAGTGGAAAAACTCAGATGACAGGTCGAAACTAATGGACAAACTAGTCATAGAGATGATAATCACTGACAACCAACCGTTTACAGTGGTGTCTGATGTTTGCTTTAAGCGCCTCATGACTGCAGCAGAGCCACGATATGCACTGAAAAGTGAGAAGTATTACCCAACTGAAAAGCTGCAAGAAGTTCACCACAAGGTTGTGGACAAGATCAAAGCCCTGATTCAACCTGAGAATGCTGGCTGCTCCCTCTCCTTCACCACAGACTGCTGGTCTGGTGTGACAGAGTCTCACATGAGCCTGACATGCCATTTCATTGATACTGAATGGACAAGAAAGCAGGTTGTCTTAAATACAAAAGCGATGCATGGGTCCCACACTGGGGAATACCTGAAAGAGACATTCCTGAGTATGCTTGAGGACTGGAAGATAAGCAAAGACCGTGTAGCACTAGTTCTTCGAGACAGCGGAGCAAATATTGTGAAGGCAATGAATGTGTCCAGTTTAATTGAAACTCTTCTCCCAATACAGGAAGTGACACTTCAGGTGAGCCACAGCAACTCATCAGCATCCTGCATCATTCCATGCCTGACTGTGCTAAAGATGCTACTTCAAGATGATGAGGGGCCCTCCACGAAAGGCATCAGAACGCTCAGGCAAGCCATGAGGGAGAGCCTGGATAAGCGTTTCTCAAAAGTAGAGGACACAAAAAGTGTGGCGCTGGCCTGTCTCTTAGATCCTCGTTATAAGAGTCATGCATTCTCCTCTGCCATCACATTGAGCAAGGCCAAAGGGTGGTTGAAAGAGGACGAGTACGCTTCCACACAACAGACCACTCAAGAGGAGCATGCTGCCACAGAAGGAGCCAGGATTGAGGAGCAGGCTGCTGCAGAGCCAGGTGATGGGGACGCACAAGAATGACGGAAACACCCACAAAAGGCAACGGAGAGAACACACATCCTTCCGCAGCCTTGTTGATGAGATGTTCAGTTCTCTGCTGGCACCCCACACTGGTGACCTGCTGGCCAGTAGCTGCATTGAGGATGAGCTACATCTGTACCTCAAGGAGCCAGGCGGAAAGGGGACCCACTCCATTGGTGGAGACAGAATGAAGGGCGCTTCAAGCTACTTGCAAAACATGCAAGAAAGTTTCTTTGTGCACCACCCTCATCAGTCCCAAGTGAGCGCGTCTTCAGTGAAGTCTCTGCAATTTATGAGAGCAAGAGAAGCCGTCTCACTGGAGTGCACGCTGAACAACTGCTTTTTGCACCACAATCTGGTGCTGCTCAATTGGGACTACTAATTGATTTGAGACTCACATTTCTGTACAATTTCTTTTTGTTTTATTTACTTTATAAAACTTTTGGGAGCTATTTATTTGTTTAATTTTTCATTTAACCTTATAAGACATGCTGCTGAGCCTGGGAGCTCCCTGCACTTTTTGTTAGAATTTCGAAACAGAGATGTCTATTGTCTAAGATTAAAAAAAAACTTTAAAATGTTGCTAATCTGAAAAGCTGTTTAATAAACATATGCTTAAAGGCATTTAAACGAAGTTAAGTGTTGGCGTTCGTATTATTAACAAAATTTTGATGCCAATATTTTCATTTTCACTTTTACTGCAAATGAATATTGGCTCCAAATATCGGTTATCGGCCTCCTTGACTACTAAAAATCGGTATCTGTATCGGCCCCGAAAAAACCATATCGGTCGATCACTAGTAATGACCCGTGGCTCAAGGAGTGCGTGAGCCACCGGCAGGTTGGGGTGTTTCGCCATTCAAAGATTGCCTTCCCACGGTGCTTTCTTACATAGGTTCTTTGCGATATTGACAGCTGCTTCCGCATTTCCATTAGCCTTGGGATGCCTTGGTGAGGAAGTGATCTGTTCAAACTCCCACTCCACAGCAAATTGGCGGAACTGAGTGAGGTTGACCATGCTGAGCATGGTCAACTAACATCAGAAGTGATCAACTAACATCAGAAAATCTTTTGCACTGTGTTGGAAAAGATCTAGACTCACGATCTGCCAGGGGCGTGTGGGCAGCTCATGACTCAGCATTGTCTCTTTTTGCTGCTCAATCACATACTCGTTGCATGTTGTGCACTTACTGACAAAGTTCTATATCTTGCTCTGCATTCCAGGCCAGTATTGTCTCCCGTACTTGTCTATAGCAGGCCTCGCTGCCAATGTGACTGCTGTGTACTCTGGCAAGCATCTCAGGAAGCAATGACTTTGGGATCACGACTCATTGTCCTCTAAACAACACTCCATTCTGAACATTTAGCTCCTCTTTGATAGGCCAGTACTCTGACTGCCTGTGCTGTTTCCTCCTTGTCAACGGGCCAACCCTGCAGGATAGTAGTCTTCACAGCTTGCAGCTGTCTGTCATTTTCTGTGCGTTGCTGTATCTGTAGCAGTCTCTTTTCTGTGACGTTAAGATAGTCAGCCATATTTATGTGTTCAATTGCCAGTTGCTCATCCACCATGCTGCAGACTGTGTTCTCTGCATGCATAGAGCCAGCGGCCGTTGGAAGTGACAGCCCTGCTCAATGTGTCACTCACAAACATTGACGGGTCCTGGTTTGTAAATAACTCCCAGATTGTAATTCTGGAGAGCCAGTAGCATGCTCTGCAAGCACTTGGGAGCATTACTTTACTACATTACTGAAGATCGCTATGAGGGGCTTGTGATCTGTCTCCGCTGTGATATCGCCTCGTCCATACAGAAAATGATGGAAGCGCTGGCAGGCTACTATGCTGAGACATTCCTATCTGCGCATAGTTTTTCTCTGTGGGTATGAGTACCCTCGATGCAAAGGTAATAGGCTGTCCCTCCTGCATCAGACAACAACCCATGGTGTGCTGGCTGGAGTCACTCTGTACTGGGACAGGTTTTGACACATCGTAGTATCGCAGCACAGGCGTCATTGTCACAAGCCGTTTTAACTCCCTGAGAGCTGCATCGTGCTTTGGCAGCCAGTGCCAAGCTGTGTCCTTGAGTCTCCTCAAAGGCTTGCATATTTACGAGAGACGCGGGAGAAACTTGGCCAGGTAAGTGACGAATCCAATGAGTCTTTGCACACCCATGACGTCGAATGGGGCGGGCATGTTCAAAACAGCCCTGACTTTCTCTGGGTCAGCTTTGAGACCTGCGGCCGACAGAATGTGGCCATGGAAACGGACCTCAGACACTTTAAACTGAAGCTTCTTGAGATTGAGCCACAGTTTGACTTGTTGACAGCGGTCCAGAAGAGCCACCTGTTTGGCATAATGGTCTTTGCTTGCCTCTTCCTCGCTGTCGCTACAGGCTACGACGAGAATGTCGTCAGCTCATGTTGTTTCCACTGGTAGACCTCTGGAGCTACTGACACACCAAATGGCAGTTTCAACCACCTCTTCTGGCCCCAGGGGGTCCAAAATGTGGTCATGAGGCTGCTAGCCTCATTCAGCTTGCACTGAAGAAAAGCATCTCTTGCGTCAGCCAGCATGAAAACTTTGGCTCTGGGCAGCATCCTCCAACATGGGCATGATGTAATGTGAACGCCTGAGAGTCAGGTTGAGATGGTGCAGCTGTAAACATATGCGCAGCTTTTCTCGTCTTTTGACTATGACCATACTGCTGATCCAATCCGTGGGCTCACTGACTGACGTGATGTGCCCCTCTGCTTTGTATCTGTCGAGCTGAGCCTTCACAGCTTCCTTCATGGCCACTGGGACGTTGCGTGGTGCACAATGCACCAGCTGAACAACTGGGTCTAACTCAAAATGGACCTCTCCGGGGAGTGCCTCCACAGGGCTAGGGCATGGTGAGACTGTCATCCACTGTGTTGAGCCCTTCCACTCTGAGCTCCTCTGGGATGGTGAAGTGAATGAACCACATTTCCTCTGACGTGGACCCAGACAGCAGTGGCAACTGCTGTGCATTTACAACCTCTGAGTAGTCTGAGTACAGTTTCAGTGTGGTGCCACTAGGTTTTAGTTTCTCTCTCAGAGCTAGCCTCTTCTTGTCTCTCTGAGACTCAAAACGTTACACGTAGCTCCTGAGTCAAGCTGGCATCTCTGTAGTTTGCCATTTAGTCGAAGATTGACAAACCGTTTTTGCCATTTGTTCTCACCGCACCAATGCTTTCTATTGCATACACATCATTTGATTCCATGACTTTCATGTCTTTATCCGTGTTCAGTCCCTCAACTGCATGGAGTTTCCCATCTCTTTTTAAATTTTTGTTACAAACTCGCAACGCAAAATGATTGGCTGTGCCACAAGCATTGCAGGTCTTCCCATACGCTGGGCAGTGTTCTTTCCTCCACCCATGTGCTGTGCCACAGTACTTGCATGTGGGGAGGCCATCACCTTGTGATCTGGAGTGACCACTCATTTTTCCTGTTCTTTTGAATGTTTGTTTCCCTATGACGTTGACATTGTCCAAGTGAGCTCTCTCATGCTCCATTGATCTCAACTGCCAATCACTCAGCTCTGCTGCTCGACATGCTTCGATAGCACTGGCTAAGGCTCCAAAATCACGTGTAGCGGCTTTCTCCCTGAGAGTCCCTTGAGTCACAAAACAGTTTATTGTCTTCCCTTCCTCCTGTTTGCAACAGCCAAAAACGTAGCGCTTATATATCACATTTTTAGCAGGTTTAAAGTATTTTGAGTTCAGTATGGTGGTTACATCCATTTGAACCTCATCTCTCAGATTCAAGTTGTGTTTGTAGACATGTCAACACCCCACTCCTATAATACTCTTCAGAGTCACAGCCTGGACTCCCCCAGGCTTGTCCACCAGCCCTGTTGCTAGGGCATAATCCTCATATTCCGCCCTGAAGATTTGCCAATTCTGACTCAGATTGCCACTGAGCTTCATCGGAGCTGGTGGGGGAATGATCATGGCCATAGCTCTTCACTCCTGCTGCTGCGGACGAAAAACTTGCAGAACTCATTTGCCCGCTCAATATACGTGGAGATACTAAATCGCCAAATCAAAAGTCCACTTCTGACATGTGACATGTTTGGGTTTGTGGTGTTATAAGAACGAGACAGCCCATCGTATGAGTTGGTAACCGTGTTTAGTGGCTCCTGGTCAGGACAATGACAAGATGGCGGAGCAACCACATGCAAAGGCTGCTGGGAGACTACTGATGTCACATTAGTTGTACCGCCACTATTGTAGCTTTAAAAAAAGAAAAACTGAAAAGTCACATGGAAGTGATGTCACCGGCTTTATTAGCGCTTATTATTATTATCACTGCCCCGCGTCACAGCTAATTAGCATAAAGTTGAAATCCGTGCAACTTTATCCCATCGGCACGTCTCCGAGGTCACGTCACGTCGCTTTCCTTCGTCCTTGTTGACATCTTCCGTTGGAAATGAATGACTTCTGGCCGCTTTGTCACAGCATGTCGCTTCTGGTGTGAGTGTACGGTAAGCGGCAACTGCCGGTCTGAGCTAAGCGGGTTCCCTAAATGCCGCTCGGAGCAAAACCAGTCTGATCTGGATCAGATGGCAATAGCATGTGCACGCTCTCGATATTTAAAGGATCATTCAACCAGTGGAACACAGTTCAATACGAGATCAATACAGAATGTGATGTTCAGAGCGCCGGGCGACAGCCAATACGAGGGAAGATAGGCTCTGAATGGCGCTGATCCTTGGAAAATGGATGCCCAGACCACTGTGTAATTGTTCACGATTAGGCTGTTTTTTAAATTAAAAACGTCCCAAAAACTATCGATAAAATAAGGAACACGTCATTTTATATTTCTCTAACAGGAACAATTCTTTATTTTAAGTGACGGATGGCAAGATTAATTACGTCATTTTTTCAAGAGGTAACTAATTTTGCTCAGTAAACAGCTAGACCATTTAAATGAAAAAAAAAAAGTACACACAGCCCATCTATCTATATAATGTATATTAAATAAGGTTTGAAATGTGTGGCGCGCCCACAACTGCCACTGGATTTTGAGCTGACACGACCACAAACGGCAGGTGCACAGAAGCCCTGTCGCCGGCGGTGTGATCAGACGGCGATGAGCTGCTTGGCTTCGCACTGCAGCCCCGTTGCCGGTGGTGTGACCGTACCATTAGGGTTTATATATGTGTTTATATATAATATGTATATGCTGTATATGTAATTTATATATATATTTATTATATATAAGTAATTTGTTCTGGGGAAAATGAATTTAACGAATCCACGTTAGAACCACACATCAGCGATTTTATATATGTGGTATTTTGAATGGACCTCTATGGGAATCTATGCTACGGAAGCTTACGTGTGGAGCTCAGAAAAATAGAACCGATACGTAAAAAAAACGCAGCCTCGCGACATGTGGCTTTCGGGACAGGACGCTTTTGTGATGACGGTTCCGCTTGGTGTGACCTTCCGTATTAATTAACATGGCAGCGTATCTGAAATGCTTTCGCAACGGACACGTGCGGCTTCTGGTGTGGCCCAGGGATGGGGGGTGTAAAGTGCCACAGATTCCCTCACTCAGGAGACCCTCATGACGTGTGCCAATTTTGAATGGGAACTGATAGGGTTGACGTGCGTACGTTGCAGGGAAGGAAGGTGTGCAGGCGGCGACGTCATGTAGGCGTAGCAGTGAAATGTACCAAAAAATGAACGTCTACCCTCGCATGTCGTGTGAACGTACGTCCATTTATTTATAACTGTTCACAGAACAGCCCCATTGAATGCTTTATTATTGGGCTTAAATGCAGTCCAATGGGGCAAAAATAATTTCAATATTTAAACATGTAGCTAAGTGCATTTTGTTTTATTAGGAACAAATTAGCATTCCATTCAATTCAACTTACAAATACACAAATAAAAACAATGCATTTCTTACATTACAAACATGAGTGGACCGGTTGTAGAAAACGACACTATTACAGGATTTATTAAAAAAAGAAATTAATTTAATTAAAGCACTTTTCTCTCCTCCTAGAGACCACAAGCCCTTGGCTTTGATAAAGTAAGAGGAGGATCAAAATCTTTCCATTCAATGTTTCAATATTTCAATATATTTTTTTTCATTTTACAGACCAACATTGTAATGAGGAAAGCAGGTGAGAGCAGTCCGATTCATTCATTTAAAACATAGCTGTAAGATGTTGTGGAAGATTATATTGATTATATTTGCCCTTATATTAAATATTACAAAACAAATGGTTCAGGTAGTTTGTGCCAATTGCTACATAAGACTGTTCCAGATTGAATCAAAGATTCAAACATTTCATTTCAGGTGACATCAGGTTCAAGTGGCTTTGGATTTTTTCCAGCAAAGGAAAGTATTAACGTCCACAAAACAGTATCCTGTTACCCTGGATTTCCAAATGTAGCGGAGATAAATACAGGAAATGGCTTTCCAATCATTTATAATTTTATATTTATAACGTACGTCCATTTATAACTGTTCACAGAACAGCCCCATTGAACGTCTTATTATTGGGCTTAAATGCAGTCCAATGGGGCAAATGTGTAACATGTTAAATCTCATATTCCAAAACAGGTTAAATAATAGTGAACCTATCCTTTAAGCAGTGCTTTTCAACCACTGTGCTGCAGCACACTAGTGCACATTGAGAAATGTTTCAAATTCCACTTAAAATACAGAAATAATGGCAACTAGCCCTGGTGTTGCAAGATCAAAATTGCAAGTCACATAATCACTCAGTTGCCTGCATATTTGCCAGAGTGACACGACTTTCGAGTCATTTAAAAGATTTGTTTGCTTTTCCCCCAGATATGTTCTATAGGTTTGTGACATTTCGTGACGTTTTAGTGGTTAACAGTATAGTAGTGTGCAGTGGGATTATTTGTAAAAAGTCTGGAAACAAAATTTTTAACAATTATGAAAAACTCACTTTTCCAGTGTGCACATACTGTACATTTGGGTCTCTGATGGGCCTACTAACACATAAACTGTGCAATAAGACAACCCAGTCAGTTTTTTGTGGCCTGCCTTTTTCAGAAAACATGTAATTCAACAAGCCATTCAGATTTGCCTCCCCCTCCTACGTCAAGTGGGGGCTCTCATTAGAATAAGACCGTCCCCCATCTGAGTAGCTCCACCCAAACACCCAATCTCAAGGTGCGCCATTTTTTTCTCGCAAGCGCCGGACCCGCTAGCATTATGTGGAAGATCTAAGAGCTAAGCATGGGAACTGCTCTGTTGTTGGCTGCACAGACCAGCACAAATCTTTTAAAAGAAGGAGGAATCGATACCAACTGTCCATAACAAAACTGCAGACCAGGGGAATGTAAGTATTTAAAAAATAATTGTGCTGTGTGTTTCTTTTGCCATTTGCCATAACGTTTACAGTATTAGTTTGTTAGTTGAATGTCTGTAAGATGAACTCCATCTTATCAACAGTCTTAAATAACGGGAGATTAAAATGAGAGAATGGGTGGTGATGTCCCCAGTTTCTTACTGCTGATTTTATAGAGATTCACAAGAAGTTTACTGACTTGCACCACCGCCCCTGTCCAGCATGTAGCCGGTCTGCAATTAAAGTTACCGTTGTGTTCCACTCAGCATGTAGGTACTGTATGTACGTTACTGTGTGTGTCGCTCACTGTAACCATGGTATCAAGGAGGCATGGCCAGAAAGCCACAACTAGTTCCAGAGCGGGGCGTGGGGAGCAGCCGCTCATTTGCATTTAAAGCTACAGACACAGAGACACCCTGTCGAGAACAGGAGGGGTATAGAGGCATGTTAGAATGCATAATCTGAGTGGTATTTTCAGCAAAAAAACCTCCAAAGACATGTTTTGGGGACCTCAGAGACCTGTATTAACTTGTTGAAAAGGAGCATAATATGTGACCTTTAAAGTATGTTTTTATTCTCAGTTACTGTAAAAACGGATATTTAGTGAGGAGTGAATACTGTATTTCCGATTCAATATGACATTTAACAATTGAAAGTTGTGAATGAAAGTCATCAAAGAAAGTGCTAAATGGTTCCGTAATATATCCGTAACACTTTTTTTCTTATCCTGTGAAGAAATAACGATGATTACCTTACAAATGAACTAATAAAGTCCATCTTACGTGTATCACTTCACGTATGAAGCCTGTTGCAATGTATCAAAAGTATTGCCGTAGTCCAATTTCTGGTTAATACGTTTGCAATAAACGTATTAACCAGAAATTGGACTACGGCAATACTTTAGTGTTAAGGTGTTAAGGTTAAGAAATGTTCTTGTTCATTGTATTTTTGTTGTTATATCCATGCCTAAATTTTATCATTATATATTTTGTGTTTTATTATTATATATAAATTTTTATATTTTATCATTTTATATTTTAGGTATTTCATTTCCGAAATTATTTGCTATCATAAAAAAACATAACTTTTAATTTGCACTAGAAATTATGGAAATATGTTATATTACTTAGTGCCTTGACCCTAAGCAGAGCCCTTTAAGTTTAGTATAGTTTAAGTATACTTTCCTCCCCTAGATAAATCCTAGATAAATTAGTAATTAGTAATTCATCAATTCATGTTTAGATATCTGAACATGATAAATTTGTGATGTGAAATATGAAATATAATATCCATTTAAAAGGCGTATAGGATTTAAATAAAAAATGCAATTTAAGTATTACTACTTAACCGTGCTAATACTCAATTGTATAAATCCCTACCTGGGGCAACTTTGCCTGTAGATATTATGTACCATGGCCTCAGATCCTCCAAAAGGTTACATTAAAAAGAGTAAATATCCGTCGTATTTTATGTCTTTTCAAACTGGTAATCACAACAAAATAAATTGATAGTCACAATGTTATTGTTAAAAGTGGCAAAAGAGGTCACAGTTATGGGCCGAACTCAGACTACACAACTTTTAAAATGTGTGATTAATTAATGTGACTGCAGCTCATATTACTTACAATACAGTACAATAAATAGTTATTGTATTTCTTCGGCTCAAACACTGGTCCACCAGAACAACGATTGGACCCCAACAAGGGCCTTTTGTCGCCAACCTCCAAATATTGTCTGCGACCACCAAATCAGGGCTAAAGTCCCGTTGTCTGACCCGGTGTAATTCACAGTGTCCGTAAGAGACCGATTAAAGTCCATCTTTGGATGGCAAACACCATCGAGTTACAGAAAAAAAAACATCTTTAAAGCCAGCATTCAATTATAGATCACCTCCTTTGTTCGGTGCAATTAACTTTTTAACCCCCAAAGCAGTCCCCCCCAGCATGACTATGTGTAAATGGGTAAAACCTGGATTGCATTGGATTCATTGACCCATTTTAGATGTTTTGTTGCACTTCAAGTGTCGTAAGGCCGTCAGTTAAAATGCAGGTGTGGTGTCTCAGCCAATGAGAAGCGATGACAGCGGTGGAGAAGTAAAGTAGTGGTGGAGAAGTTAATAGAATACTGAAGTCAGTGCGAGTCAGTGACTCAAAATGGCCAACATGGGATCTGCAATCAACAGCAAGGTGTATGGTCCTACCTTATGGTCCTGCTCAGAAGCCAATGACCAGTTGCACATGCACCACATGATGGCACAGAGGTTGACTCCTTATACTTGCTATACATGCTTTATTTTGATATCAAGAAAGTACCATCGGACACGGTGTCCTCCAGGCTAGCCGGTGACAACATGGGGTGACATTGTTTATTTTTTCCAATTTGAATGCTGTGAAATTGGAACAAAGGCTGATATCACAAAAAAAAAAACTTCCTGCGCTTGTCCAATGGTTGTACGACGTTTTCAAGGAACCTCAATTGCCGTGCTGTTGCCATCGTCCGAATTTCAGTTGAAGTAGAGAAAGAAAAAAACATACGAACGGGCAGTGATGTCACAGTGAGGTCGGTGGATTTCAGGAAGCTCAGCAGGCGCCAGGCCCTGCCTTGTCGTCAAGTATATCAAATGAGAAATTCAAATGTAAAAAAAAAAATTGACCAGGCTTTTTTTTTCTTTTGGCTTGTGGTAGCCATCACTACAACTGGCTAGATTTTCCCAGAATCCTGTGCAGCCCCGGCGACATGAAGAAAGGTTTCTCCGTACTGCCGTCGTTCCTCTCCAAGTCCTCACCTGGTCGGGTGGAGGGATGATGGCGGGATGTAGTGGTGGGATTGGCGGGGTGAG